>BLFK01000391.1:389015-396519 GCA_014634185.1 Astreopora myriophthalma | reverse complement strand
TAGATTTTGTTTGTACATTTAGAACAGCCAGTTGGTTTAAACAGGATAATAAAATGTACAAAATCAGAAAGCAAGCACACATGCCAGCTTCAAGGCCTAGATATCAATTTTGTCAGTCCAATGTACGGGTTTTAATGAAAAAATAAGTCAAAATATATGTACACAAAGTAACAAATTGCCTACAATATATGACAACTTCAGAAGTAGCGAAAACAACTTTAAGATAGCAATCGAAATAAAATTCCTCCAAATCACAGCGATAATATGCGAAGAATGAAAAAATGAAGCTGATTAAAAAAATAATGAATAACGAGACAAAGCTACGAGACGGAACTCTGTTGTTACCGATTCCTCTGTTCGAAATTTTTCACCCAAGAAAACAGTTAAACTTAGCTCGGTATGAAAGCTTGCGAACGGGGGTTACGCCTTTACGTTCGTAGGGAACGCTTCGCCGGAAACTCCGTTGGGGTCAAGGTGAAACCCAAGGTGTACCACGACCATTTATGCCGTGGAAAAACATGGCCATTACATTTTGAGTCTGCGAATCATTTACAGGAAGTTTAGAGCAATTTATGCACACAACCGCGTTAAAACCATCTATCTACAAAACAAGACTAAGAATTTAGCAAAAAGAGCTGAATACCTCGAAGAGAACATGGAAATACAGCAAATTCTGCTCTTCGTAGGGGCTTCTTTCATTCACTAGACAGTCCACTTCCCCGGTAGCCAATGTAACCGCGCCGTTCTTGTTGTTTGTGCACGTGCTGTGACCTCGATATCGTGCCGATAATTCAGAAACAGTTCATCGATTTCTTTACTTATGTATTAATTTTATTTACACATACGTTTTTATCGTCATTTAATTACATTATCACATCATTTATTTTTTAACGATACCCCCCAAAAAACCCAAACAAAACCGCATCCCAAAACAAAACTATTTCCCTGTTCTTATCGAGCACCATTTAGATAATATAAGTTATCATTGCACATTTATTTTAATACTATAGACATATATATAACCCAGCAAACCTGGCACCAGACAAAGTTAAGTGAAAAGGAAAGTTTTTCCAAACGTTTATATATTTTCTCTTTTTTTAAGAGCAGACAAATAAACTATGAAGTCTTAACCGCTCTAAATGTACCTTCCCCTGTACTTTCCACTGTAATCGATATTTCTTCAACGTCTTGTCGGGTTCCCGAAGATAAACAAGGCTGGTCATTAATTTCTTCATCACATCTTTTCATCAATAGACCCCCAATGTGATGGAAAATGAGAGCGTAAAGTTTAGTCTCATTGAAAAATGTCAAGGCTCCGAGGAACAAAAAGCACATCAGTCTGATGTGTCCATTCTGCAGGCAAAATCTCCCGATCTTCGCGCATCTCGAACAAACATCCAATCATTTGGAAATGATCCGATGTAATAATTAATTAACCAATTTGCTTACTTTTACGTCATGATGGTTGATCAAATTGAAGAAAATTGGGGCTAAGGATTTCATCAAGAGTAAGATTTCCTAGAAACCGTCATCACCCAATGAATTCACTGAATTCAGTAGTACCTAAAGTCAGGAGCCCATGGCAAAGTGTTTATTTTCCCGCTACGGCAACCTCTCGTATAACGAGGATTGTTAGCCGGGTGGTCAGGGTGTTGAAAAAAAAGAAAAAAAAAAAAAGTCAGGATCCCATGGCAAAGTACAATTAGACGCAACTCGTTCCGTCAAGAACAGCGTGTTTTAAGTCTTACCGTGATAGAAATGAAACATTTTCACTTTGATGAAACGCATATGTGTGCGGATTATATACCTTCGTCAGGGAATCGTTTTATCCTCTTGTAAGGAGAAGGGAAATATCACTCCCTTAAAACCGCTTCATGGGCGGCAGAGCCTAAACAAGGCATTACGGAAAACAAAAATATATATTGCTTTTCACTTTTGTAATTACTTGAGAGTTTAAACGCTTTTCGGAAGATTGCTTTTGTTTCGTTTTGTTTTGTTTTGTTTTTCCGGCGAAGTATGACCATTTTCAACAATAGGTTGTATTGTGCAATAGTGTCTGATAATTTCCGTAAGTTTTACCAGACTACTCAGTCATCAAGGGGAACGAAGACTCTGGGCACGAGATTGCAGTCAGTCAGTAAGGGCAGTGGTCCTGCCCACCTCAGGGGCATGCGTCATGCATTTATCCGCCCCTTTGCCCCCCACCTCCCCCACCTTCTTATCGATGCCCGCGATCAAAACAACAAAAAAATTGTCAGCGACTGGATTATTATGGGCTGTTCGCGCCAATTGGTTCAAAGTGTTCCATTGAAAGAGAGAATGAAACACAGCATCAGGAAAATATATTGTCACACCAGGGAATCGATATTTTGCTTAAAACTGAGCTGTCCTATTTGTAAATTTGACAAGTACAATCTCCAGGAAGTGTTTTAAATATAAATTTGGTGGTTTCAAACGGTCGTGAAGCCAGCAATCTGAAATGCCTCGCGGTGAGTCAGGTTCCTCTCCAAAGAGGCGAGCGGCTGCTACAGATCTGCATGAAAGACTGAGCAAAGATGAGCTAATAAAACGACTCAAGGTGAGTATAAACATCTTGATCAATGGCCAAAGTGCAAGAAAAGCGCTCTTGTGCGGAAATTAAAGTGATTTTTTAGGGGGTTTATGGATCTAGAGTTACGACTTCGTTTGTTTACACTGCTCTGGGAAGCTTCAAGTTACGTCTCCAGTTTTATGATTTGGTTTTCAGTTAAGAGACACGCACCTGTTGTATATATTAAAGTAGAATTATCTTGCTCCTGTTGCCCAGCCCTAGCTTCGCGAGGTTTTGCGAGTCACGTATTTCTAGTATATATTAAAGTGGAATTACCTTGCTCCTGTTGCCGCCTTCACGAGTGGAAAGAGTCTTGTGAATTACCAAATCACCCACAACTCTGGTACCAATAATAACTATTTGAGCGAGGGTCTTAGTTGAAAGTGGACATCTCAAGTAAAAATGTCCCTTTTGTTTGGATTCTTGATGACTACCTTGCAAGCAAAATTGCAAGCATTTCCCTAGCCATTCCAGCTATTCTGCAGCCAAGAGCAGAATAACCGGAATAGAATGTTACAGAACAATATTCTTACTAATAATATTAACAAAGCTTGCTCTTAACTGGTTGAAGGTCACTTCATATATATTCATATAAAAAATAAATTGTCTTGTGTGGAAACATACCAGAAATAACAGGTCAATTCCTGTGTTTAATTCCTGGAGTTTTGCATTTATTTGTTTGAGACTGCAGCAATGACCTTTGAGCAACTAAGAGGCAGTTTAGATTTAGAACCTGACTACATTAGCTGGACCAGCCTGGCTGACCAAGCTGGCCTGGTTTGCGAAGATCCCTGCTTACCAGTGAAACTCACTAAGAATCAGCTTTGCAATCATATGACCAATGAGCCAGCCCAGTTAGCTGAGATGTCCGTATTGCAAAGGCCAGATCCTGGCTATAAATGGCTGAGATTTTTGCATGTAATCACGTAGACCAGGCCAGCCCAGTTGTAATTAGCTGGGCCAATGATTTGTGAACACTTTACTACTTTGGCCCCCAAATGAAAACTGCCCTAATATCCATCATAAGAAATACCAAGTTATTGTTGGCAGAAAGGTTAAGCCAATATATTCACAGTTGAAATATAATGAGAATGTATGGTCCCTTTGGACTATTCAACCTTATAATTTATTCACAGAACCTTGCCCATGAACTGTCCATTGCTGATCAAGCTGATGGAGAATCGAAATATAAGGAAGTGGCAGTCTCTCTTGTCAAGCCGTTCATTCTCAAGCATAGAGACAAAGATGTCAAAGCTCATGCAGCCTGCTGTCTTGCTGACATTCTTAGGATATTTGCTCCAGAAGCTCCATATGAAGAAGAAGAGTTAAGGGTAAGTTAGGTGATCATTTTTCAATCTTGTCCTTGCTTTACTTTACTCTTATGGCCTTTAAATGAGATTATCTCTAATCATAGTTAACTGGGAGATTATCTGTTGGCCATGGGGTGATTACCTAGCGCATGCACGTGTGAGTCATTGCTGCAGAGGTTTGCCCTCGGGTGAGGGTTCAAAATGAAATCAGAGCCTTTGGCCTGATATCTATATATATGAGCTTTTAGCCTGCCATGTTTCTCTGATAATTAACTTAAACACAGAACTGTCCAAAAGTAAAGTGCCCTGGCTTCTGATAGTCCAGATGTGTGTGAGTGGCCTTTTTTTTTTAATTTACAATTTGTTGATTGTAAATTCGATTAGTTCTAGACAAGCTTCATGTAATACTGAATTGCAAATATGATGTGAAGAAGCATTGTAAACGGTATTGTCTTGGTTGAATTTCAGGCAGTGTTTATGTTGATCACAGACCAGTTGAAAGGTCTTGAAAACACCAAATCAAACCTGTCCAAAAAGTGTTTTTATCTCTTAGAGGTAAGTAAGAGAAATAACACTGTTAATAATTTGTTTTTCTGTAGATCATCAGACCACACGGTATGGATCAATAGGGCTAAATTTGTCTGACCTTTTTTTTCCCCCAGAATTTAGCTTTAGTTAAATCATTTAACATTTGCCTGGAGCTGGACTTCCAAGATATTATTCTCAAGTTATTTAAACTACTCTTCCAAGTTGTAAAGTGAGTAAATGTTGTCTATTACTGTAATTTATTTACTTTTTAAACAGACATAAACAAATTCTCTCATGAGATAACGGAATTCTTGCCTTTTTTCAGTGAAAACCATACGAACAAAATTCAGAATTTTATGCTAGATGTGATGTGTCCAATCATCCAAGAAGGGGAATCTGTTCCTCAGGAACTGCTGGACACTGTCCTTATCAACATCATTGATCCACAGAAGGTGACTCTATATTAGCCATTAAGCAAACCTGTAACAACTGCATCATTTTATGTGAACGGTGGGTGCGTAGGATATCCTGGGATCTTGTTTAATTTGTGACCCAACGGCACCACCAATCTAGCCATGAGCTCCAGTCCTGTGCAAGTCCTCCAGATACCAAGACAAGGGGTAAGCAGTGGAGGGGGGGGGGGTAGGGCACATGTTGTGATCATGGATCTAAAGAAGATTGAAGACCACACTGCAAGCGCAGAACACACCACTCCCTTTATAAAGGTTTTCTATTACTGATTTTGTTAACCATGAGTTTGTTTTTCTTAGAGTGAGAATCCTGTGGCATACAAGCTGGCAAGCGAATTTATCAAGAGGACTGCATCATCTCTAGAACCTTATTTGCAGATGGTAAGGCTAATTTTAAGCCATCTTTTATTTTTAAAATTTGCATCAACTGATTTCTAAAATTATTGCAGTATTAAATTAGTTTCTCACTTCCCATCAACACAGCAGTGTACTACGATTCTTTAGAAAAGTTACCCATTGTTCTTAATAGTGGAATGGTCAATTGAGTTGACAAGGGGCCCTCTATCAAAAAAACCACAAAGACAATTGCTCCAACATTGCTTTTCATCCCCAAATAATTCATATCAGCTACAAGTATGCGTCAAAATGCAAGTAAAAACATAAGCATGATGCAAAATTTAATTGAAGCATGCGTCCACCACAATTCGTGATGTTTACATGCACCTTAAATGACCTTTTCACCATCATTGGTGTATTCTTTTAGTTTTTCAACAGTACACTTGCACTGGGAAGATCATCTGACAGCTCCTTAGCAGAAAGTATTTATGAACTTATTCTGCAGTTGAACAGAATTTGCCCAAGTACTCTGTTATCAGTTGTACCACAGCTGGAGTTTAAGCTGAAGGTGATTATGTTTGATTTGGAAGGCTAATTAACTGTTGAAGTAGCCATCTACTGCTGGAGGTGGCAGCTCATAAAAACTAGTGGACTGTGAGAGGCAACATGGGTGCCAAACTGCACCACTAGCTGACTTCTATGTTGTGTTTATTCTCTCAATGAAAATAAACACAACATATTATATTTATTCTCTCAATTCTGTGTTCTTGCACAATTTGAACTTCCACAGTTATCTTTTCTCTAGACTGAGGATGTGGACGAGAGATTAGCTGCCGTTAAATTACTGGGCCAAATGTTTACTGAACAAGGATTTGAACTTGCAACTCAAAATAAACAACTGTGGAACTCTTATTTGGGAAGGTACAGTAAAGCCTTTTTTTCTTTCCGATAATCAAATTATTGCATTGTATTAAATTCTTCAGTAGACTTGAGCTGGCCAAATAGCCATTGCATTAAACTCTTGTTTTGATTGCCAGTTTTATTAAAATCATTGGTCAACCAGGGTTCTCCTTATGAGGCGGTAACCAGTAAAATTTACTGCTTGTAAGAGCACTTATTACTGCCTGCAAACATTCAAATTGTCGCTTATCCTTTGCAGAATGTCCAATATTAACCAAATGCTTTACCGGTTTGAAAAGGTCCCTTACCTGTTGTGCTGAAGACTAGGGAAAACCCTGGCCCCAGTTGTTCGAAAGGTGGATAACGCTATCCACCGGATAACCACTAGCAAATCTGATTGACTTACCCAGTGGATAGCGCTATCCACCTTTCGAACAACTGGGCCCTGATCAACACCTATCCAACCATGCTGGAGTTCTTGTGATGGACTAGTATCCCTTTCAGGAGAAATAGTGAAACATACTCTTAGTAAGCTCATACTGGGTGTCTTGTGGTGGACTAGGATCCTATCCAAGAAGCAAAAGGAATATTCCAAGTTACGTTATGCTGGGTATCCTGTATAGGGGGATCCTGTGTATGTTGAATGTCTGTTTCCTCCAGGGAAGTGGTAAGATTCATTGTCACTTAAGGTCACGTTCAAAACACCTCTTTATCAGCATTGCATCCTCCAGTTGAAGGCTACTTTGATAAACTCTCAGACAACCAGCTCTTGGGTTTTTTTTTTGTAGGTTTGTTGATATTAGTGTCGATGTTCGTGTGGAGTGTATAAGAAGAGCCAGGGAATTTCTTCAGTATCACCCTGATCTGGCCTCAGACCTTGCAGGTAGGTCTTACGTACATCGAAAGTGACATTACAGTATCATCTCAGAAGAGAGATGGTGGGAACAACAAAGCAGTGGTGTAAACAACAAAGCAAAAACAGAGATTATTTTACCTACATACAGGAAATTAATACATGCCACGCAACATGTCCCGTTATATTACCTCTCTGCAGTACAGTGACTTGTTTTGTTGGTTTTAGATAAGTTGCATGAGAGACAGCGGGACCCAGATGAGAAAGCCCGACAAGAAGTAGTTATCACCATATGTGATGCAGCATCGGAAAACATTGATTCTGTTACAGACCAGGTAGTTTCTAGTTCTGCCCTTCTATTTTTTTGCAAACATGCTTTTAATTCTTTGTGTAATTAAGGTCGTTACATACTGCATTGTATACTGTCCAATGTTTTTTGGATGACTGAGGTTATGTTATATTTCATTTCATTTTCTTTACTTTTATTTCAGCTTCTTGAAGATGTATGTGAAAGGAC
>BLFK01000391.1:346515-384015 GCA_014634185.1 Astreopora myriophthalma | reverse complement strand
CTACGGAAATCGCTGAATGAGCCACTATGGCTTGTGAGCAACTTGACCTACCTGCCATCCCATACCTCGCGTTCTTCCCCAGCTTCTCCTCTTTTCCAGCCTCTGTTGAGTTGTCAGTTAATCATGCTGCCACTTTCCCCCTCAGTTTTTCAGAAGTGAGGACTAACACAATTTTGCTTGTTTCTTTCTGTCAAGACTTTGGCTGCTGTCTTCCCTTCCCAGTTTCAAAATGAGGACATTTTTCAGCAACTGTTGGTCTTTTTAAAAAACAAGGATCAAGAAATAGGTACAAATACCATCTTTGACAAGGATATTGCTATACTTAAGCATACTAAGCACCAAAGGCACATGGTGGGGAGGGGTTAACACACTCACTCTGTCCCCAAGAATAGACCCATAATTATTGTGTACCAGTATTTGATGGGACGGTACTGAAGGATGCAGCATGTAACTTTTGTTTGATCATGACACATTCACAGCTGAAGATTTTGTTGCTTTTTAGTTGATGATGCACTAAAGATACTTGCACTGACTGGGAATGGAATTCAGAAAGTCAACAAGTCATTGGCCAAGTAAGTCTATACAATTCAGCTTGACTTTCTTGTAAGTTCAGCAAAGAAATGGATTGAACCTACGAAAGTGATTTTGGTGTTGTAGGATGGTGTGTTGATTACTTGTAATGGGCTTATCTGTGTATACAAGTGAATGTAATACCTACATGTATTGCAACAATATTAATCATTTCCTGTCTTCTTTTATCTTGCAGTTATTATCATCCAGTGTTATCTAAACTTGCACTCAAAGGAACTCCTTGCCAGGCCAAATTCTCTCTGCGGTCCATAGCAAAGATGTCACCTTCTTCATCACTGCCTTTTGATCGCATCTTCTCGGTAAGTTATGGTGTCTGAGATGCACTACTTATCTGAGCAAATTTTCATGTTTGTAAGAGCCAGATCCACATTAATTGAAGGGCTGTGAACAAAAAACAAATTTCTACCAAATCAACTGCACTAGAATTACAGGCTGAACTTCTTCCCCAGGCTATATGCCAAAACTGGGGCAATGCAGTAAAAAGGAGCCCTCCGAAAAAGTTTTTGCCCAACCACCCACTGGCCAAAAATGTGTTATCTCTTTTCATTTGTTATTTTTCTCACATCAGTTAGGATAGGTAATTCCATAACTTAATGCAAGTGTATTGCACAGAATTTGGCCACAGTTTCGCAGTGACTAAATGCACTGAAAAAGTCACAACGTTTTTGCTCTGAGCCCTTCAATAAGTAATGTTGCCCGTTTGCTGATAATGTCAGTTCTCGTTTTAGAATCTTGTGAGTTCCTTGAGCTATGACTGTCCTTTGCTGTTGACAACACTGACAGCTTTGGGGGAG
The DNA here is from genome assembly GCA_014634185.1 of Astreopora myriophthalma. Lineage (NCBI taxonomy): Eukaryota > Metazoa > Cnidaria > Anthozoa > Scleractinia > Acroporidae > Astreopora > Astreopora myriophthalma. Next base: position 382,630 of record BLFK01000391.1, on the reverse strand, counting down.
ATTGCGCTTCTGGCTCCAGCAGTCTTCGACACCCAGAGACCAGCTATAGTGAGAGATTTTGTTGTGAAGGAATTGCTGATGAAGGATAAGGTAAGTTTGAATGCCGTCGTCTTGTGTTATGTCTGTGAATCAGTTGAGTTCTTTTTTTTTAATACTGACCCTCTGAAAAGTATGTTACTAAGCTCCCCATTTCCCTTCTCCTTTCCAAAGACTACAGGGATCAATGTCAGCATCTGGTAACAGGCCCATATATAAAAATAACAATAAATAAATAAAACCCCCCTTATGTAAATCATCTCATTTATATAGCAACTATGTGACGTAAGGATTTCTAACCCCTGGACGTAAGGATGTACAACCCCTGAACGTAAGGATTTACAACCCCTGAACATAGTTTGTAGACTACTAACTATCCCTCTGAACATAAGGATTTGTGCCCCTTAGCTTAAGGATTTACAACCCCTGGACGTAACCCCTGACCACAAGGATTTGTAACCCCTGGACGTAAGGATTTAAAACCCCTGAATGTAAGGATTTAGATCCTTATGTCCAGGGGTTACAAATCCTTAGTTGCTATATAGGTGAGATGATTTGCATAAGGGGATTTTTATTATTTTATTTTTTGAGTTATTTTTATATATGAGCCTGTGCCCAGATGCTGACATTGATCTGACTACAGAAGTCTGCGATTGCACCCTTGTAAAGACAATAATTATTTGTGTGGGGCTTATCTTCCATGTTTTGTGATCTTTAAAATTAATTTTTGTGCATAGGGTAAAGCAGATAACTCAGATGACAGCGAGAACACCTGGTGTGAAGACAGTGATGTAACCCATGAAACGCAAGCCAAGGTGAACCTTTCATTCTGGAAAAATTAATGTTATTATTGTTTGGTAACAAGGATGTAAAATAAGGACAAATACTCATTATAGCTACCGTCACTGAAACAGACAAACACTAGGCTACCTCTCGCTCCTCTTCCTTTTGCAACCCCAGGATTATTCCCTGTTACACACCTTCATCTATTTCATTGATGTGTCAGAAAAACAACCATGTTACCATGTTTTATTGCCATAATGATTTCCAGTTTCACTTCATTTTTTTTTTCTTGTCATTTTTTCATTTTTTTTTCCTGCCAGATCAAAGGGATTCATCTCTTGGTCAAGTGGCTGAGGGGCCAAAACAGTAACCAAGAGCTTTGTACAAGACCAATGTTCAAGACTTACATTCAGCCAGTACTTAGACTACTGGACAGCTTGCTTGCAACCAAAGGAGATTTACAGAAGCTGGGCTGCGTGAGGTATTGACTGAGCTGGTAAACTGATTATCCTTCTTATTGTGGCTGCTCAGATTGGAGACTGACTCTTTGTTTTTAAGTAAATAGTGTGACTTTGAACTTAATTAACACAGTATCATGTTTTGATGTCACTGCGAGAGCTAGGCTCAATGAAGTTTGGTGTTTCAAAATACACACACCCATAGTACTGCTTTCTGAGTTAATTTTCCTTTGTTTCTTTGCTTCACCAGAGCTGCTGACTGTTCAAGACTCCGCCTGTCTGCAGCCTGTGCTATCATTAAAATAGCACAGGAACCACACTGCATTGAATTCATAACACTTGAAGCCTTTCAAAAGCTTTCACTTGTTATGCAGGTAACAATTCTGCTTTTCTGTTGCCTCACGAGGGAATTAGCTGAGCTATTTTCTCTTGTGTGCAGTGAAGTTTGGGTGAGGTTATCATTTTTGCCTTGCGAGGCCTTGAGCAGAATGTTGAACGTTTGATATTGTCCACAAGGCCTCATGAGGCGAACTTAATTGATGGCAAAGCTAATTAAATGAAAATGAATGAATAATTTCTCACCAAAACCTTGCCTCAGTTGAGAGGAAACGGCTGAACTAGCAACCTCACAAGGCATTTTGCTCAGCACTTTCCTCATGTGTGCAGCTTGCTTTATTGGTTCTGCTGTATTATAGGATCCTTGTTATGAAGTGCGAGACAGGTTTACCAAGAAGCTGCACAAAGCTGAGGATATGCTGAAACTTCCATTGGAGTATCTTGGAATATTTGCACTTGCAGCACCAGAGCCTGTAAAGGAAAGAAGGAACCAGGTAATCGGTATTGCCAGTGCCTTCGGATCATTGTTCACGTAGAATTCATTGTAAGAGCAGTCAGTGTTTATTTGTAGTTGTAAATACGTTTTATCAATGAATCACCGAAGAGAGTGTGCAGCCGGCGGTTTCCCCGCCTACAACAAAATATCTGCCGCCTACTTCACACCAAAGTTTATTAATTTAACAACAAATACGAGGTCTTTACTAGTTCCCTTGCCTGCTAATCCAGCTACCCCTCCTACCACTCACTTGAGTGGGCTCATATTCTGAAGGTGAGAGAAGCGTACCTTGCATGGATTCAGCGACAACAACCTGTGTCTTATTTAGGGGATATTTTTTGAACGATGTCTGGATCAACGGGCATTTAATAGTCCTCGTGGTGGTTATCATATATGACTAAGCTCATGAAACAAGTGGTTTTTTTTTTCGGTAGGTGAAGCAAATGATTGCGAAGAATGTTAAGACTCGACGGGATTACCTAAAACAGCATTCATCGGCTCAAGGTACTGTAACTCTCGTTCTTACATGGTACAATCGATCTTCTCTTCTCAAAGGAACAATATTAGGGAGTCTTAAGTGCCTATCGCCTCAAAATAATTTTCCGCTACAAAAATTTTCTGCACTTGTCTCAAACATATCTTGTTGCTTTACAACCTTTTTCCTAAAGACACACTTTTTTACTAGTTTTCAAAGGTGGAAAATCCGGCCATAGTTTGATCTGCCACCGAGCGAGGAAGGAGAGTGGGTTCAATACCGGGTTGACGTCACAAACTACTTTGCATCGCTGTTGTCAATACCAATGCAAAGTAGTTTGTGACGTCACCCGGTATTGAACCCATTCCCCTTCCTTGCTCGGTAGCAAAGGCGAGGTTAGGCACTGGCGTTTTTGAGATACGGACGGCGACCTGCAACGACACCACCACATTTGTATTGCTCAGTGTCTTTAAAAGAAATGATTATGAAGTGCGGGTTAGATATCAACTGACGAAATCATCCTCACAGTTACTGGACAATTTAAGCAATTGTCACATATGCACTTGAAAAATTCAAGTAACTCCAACGGGATTCGAACCCACGACCTCTGCGATGCCGGTGCAGTGCTCTTACCAACTGAGCTATGAAGCCACATAGTGGAGAGCAGGTCAATTTGTCGGGCTCATGCGTGTTTTCCCGTGAAAGGAATGAATGGAAGAAATGATTATGAAGTGCGGGTTAGATATCAGTGTCTTTACTCGTACAGAGACGATTTGGTCGGAAATTTTGGCTCATCCTTGGTGTAAAAACGCATGAAACTCACGGATGACGTAACACAAAGGAAACAAAAGCGCCAAAAAAACATGGAACAATAACTTTTCCCTAATACGAGGTAACGAAGGAAAGAAAAACTTTATCTGGTTTTTACTCCGAGGTGAACCCAAAATTGTTGGCGAAACCAATGAGAATACGAGAAAAGCCACTTCGGTTGACAATCGTATTTCCTAGCAGCTAGTCAAAACACGCATCTGACAACAAACAGGCAATCAAAATTCGTGTGATGTCACAACCGTGTATACATACTCTTATCTAGACACACCTATTGACCAATGAAAGCGCGTGTGCTATCCTGATTATTTTATAAAAGGTATTAGATTTGATCCCTTCCTCTTTCAGCGTGTTCACATTCCATTTTGCCGGAGTATGCTTTACCTTGTGTTATTCACATGTTGGCGCATCATCCGGACTTCAGACAGGATGACCATGAAACCTTGGTGCAATTCAGAGAGTAAGACAGTTGTTCCTTCTGTAATTCCTTCCTTCAATGCGAATAAAGGCGTGATTTTACAAACCCCAAGATTCCCTTGTAAATACTTGTGAGAACTAAAAACTAATTGAGGTCGGCTCACTACCACATAAACGTGCCTTCGATTCCGCTGACTACGTAAACGCTATGCTACAGATGAAACGACATGTAGTTGAAACATCATTCATCTCAACGCCGTTGATTTGGATATTGAAATATCTTGTCGGATGATGCACGTGTTTTTTACGTTTTTTTTTTCTTTTTTCAGCTATCTCTGGTTCTTCATGGAGCCGATTTTAGCCAAAGCTGATAATTACAGCTTCTTGAAAAAATTAGTGGAAAACGTGAAGCAAACAAGAGATGCACAAGCTCCAGACGATGAGGAAGTGAACAAGGTAAATTTAAAATAACTTGGAAGTATTCTCAACAGCATATTAAATGTCACCTTCGGGAAGTACGTTTATGTTCTTATCAACGGTAAGGACTTCATATGGACTTTAAGTTGGCATCGCCTTCTTGAGCATGATAAACGGCAATACAGGAAAGTACTACTTAGCGGCTTTCATTTGAGTGGCCACACCTCTGGATTTTCATCCACAGACACAAAAGTCAAAACAAGCTGGTAACCGGCGCTTCGTAAACAGAACTAAAGGAAAGTTCTGCTTAGTTCTTTTTCTATTTGGAATGATCACACTGTCACGCACAGACTCAAAACAGATTGTAGAGTAACTTGAACAACAACGTTGTTCATGTTCCACTTGGTCGTGCTTATTGGTTTTCTTATGTTTCTGCAGAATCTCTACACTGTATGTGATTTGGCGCTTGGGCTCATCTTAAACAAGGTAATGTTTGGCATAGCACCCGACAGACGGAGACAGCAAGGGCCCCCCTTAATTCCTTTCATCGCTTAAGTAACGCTTAATAAACACTGAGCTATTACTTGATGTAAGCCTTTTAAAGTCAAATGATTCGTTCCTGCCTTTGGTACCCTGCGAGCATTGGATTCTCGTCTCTTATACGTTTTGGTAGCGAAACGAGAGCGAAACCACTGCGAGCAACAAATGACCCGTACGCTCGCAGGGTATGCCTATGGCGGACAGCTTCCCTAACTTTTTTGTTTGTTTGTTTGTTTGTTTTTCTGGCCCAGGTTCACTCCTTCGTGTTAAAAGAATTCCCCGGAAACCCTGTTTTGCCGAAAAGGTTTTTCGTTCCATTGGAGACGGTAAGAGTGTGTCTCATTAGCAAACAATTTTTGGATGTAGTGAAGACAGTACAAAAGCTAAAAGATAGATGTGAACTCTCATTAATTTGGGCTCGATTAGTGAAAAGACGGTCAAGGCATAACCTTGCCTTGGGCCTCGTTCACGCACAGTAGTGCAGGACAAGATTTCACTCTGTAGAGCGATTTGTTTTTTCAGTCTTATGCCAAAGCAATTACCCTGGTTCAGCAAAACCGAAGCCAGCACTAAATTGCCGAATACTTACATAATCCATCAAGAAGCGCTTGATGCCGATCGAGCTGTCCGCTTTGTTTTTTTTTTCTCGATTGAACCCTTTCGTTATTCAAAGGTTTCCCCGGAACGCGTGAAAGCTCTTGGAAGTCCTTGAATTTCAAACTTAAAATTCAGGAAGTCCTTGTAATTTTGTCAAGTGGCTAGTACGACAAAAATGTTACTGGCAGAGAAGTAACGACACAAAACGGTAGAAAACTATTTCATTGGTTTGAGTTTGCATTGCATTGAGTCCTTGAAAAATGAAAATGGTGGCCTTAAAAAGACCTTGAGTTCTTGACCAAGAAAAGGTGCGAATCCTGTATTCAGGTATTTTGTTTATTTTGGTTTGTTGCAGGGCGGTGGAGCAAACACTAAAAGCTATCTACCAAAGGGCTTTCAATTCACATCTGGCAAGGTGGTAACGTATCTCTGTGGCGATAGTTTTTCCGTTCGTTTGGTTAGACCAAATAAAACCTTACAAAAAAAAACACGATTCAACTCGCGTCCGACATTTTGCTTTTTTCCTCAAAAAAAAAAACGCGCGAGAGCTTCCCGGAAACCTTGAGAGGCCTGGAGCGAGGCTGCCACCGGAAGTGGCCGCTCCACGTTCGCTTGACCTTCCATTGGGTGGCCCGAGATCACAAGATTTGTATTTAGACTACTATTATGTTTTCTTATAGGGGCAGAAGAAAGCTGGAACTGTGGACTCTAAGTCAGTACCTTCAAAGGTTTCGTCAAGAGCCTCGTCTGGCAAAGATGATAAGAAATCACAGGCGAAGTCCCGAGGCAGGAATGAAGAAAAAAGGAAGTAGGCATGAAGCTTAGAGTCCTTCGCTTTACTAGGTTCTCTTATCCTCGTGCGTTGCGCCCTGTTTTCTTGGCTAACGTCTGTGTATGTGCTTTGCTTGCAGAAATTCAAAAACCCCGAAAAGTGCGTTCAAGGCGAAGATAAAGGAGATTCACGCTGATGTTCAAGAGGAAACCGAGGGTTCTGAGACACAAGAGAGTGGATTTGCAAGTCCTGTTGTCGAGCCACCATCACCGCCAAGGTGGGACCATCAAGCACAAAACTAACGGCTACATCTCAGTCGCCTCTCTTGTTAGCAATGTGACCAACCCTCTCGACTTAAGTCAAAATGTTTCGTTTGTACCTTTGGGTCAGTCAATGTTAGGCTTGTCTGGAGTCGTATTGACTTCTTTGTTTTTACTCTGATAATCTCATCGACCGCGAATCAGTCGAAGACTTAGCTAACCGTCACATCATGTCATCTTTCATGATCAGATCGTTTTGTAGATGAATTTTCCTTAACAGCAGAGGTCCGTCAGCATTGGGGTTCCGCTACTTTCATCTTTTAAGGTCAAGCTTCTTAATTTTTTTCCTTTCCTCAGGAAAAGAGGTAGAACTGCCAGCTCCACTGACAAGACGGCTTCAAAGAAACCGAGAAAGCAATCATCTGAGAAGTCCTCCAGAGAATCATCATCGTCGCCCTCAAAGCAAAAAATTTTGAAAGAAAGTAGACAGTCACCAAGAAAGAAACCTACCTCGCCGCCAAAAAGTCCAAAAGGCCGCTCTCCATTTGTATCAGTGGAGAAATTTTCTTCGCCTATTAAACCGTCACTAAGGTGAAGAGAAAAGTATAAACTGATCCCTCTTCTCCACTGCCACGAAAACAGCTGGAAAACTGAGCAGTGTTGTTTTCCATTGTTGTACTCGAATCTAGTGTACAATGCCATCAGCTGTACATTTATTCTCTTTTCATTTCTTCACTCTTCTCTCATTGGTTGTTTGTGGTATTAATTTAGTCTGTTTTTATATTTGCCCGCCCACCGTCAAACCACCGTCGAAAGCGTTTCCGTTGGGTTTTTTCAGCACTCAGTCGTGAGCAAAGTATAGAAAGGGGCGGTATTAGATGGTCATGTACCCCTGCAAGCAGTGGATTCACGTGCCTTATCCGCTTTGGTAGGGAAAGGAGAGAAACCGCTGTAAGCAAGGGACCCGTTCCGTCCATATTCAGGGACGAATAAGTTAAAATAAAAATGGAAGAAAACTAGTTTGCAAACCGGTTTTTTGTTCTTCGCATAGGCGCACGTGAGCACAACGTGTGTAATAATGTGAGGAGAGGGGTGTCGTCAGCCGCGCATGCTCGACCGGGGAACAGGTCACTTGCTGGCAGTGGCTTCGCTCTTGTTTCGCAACCAAAGCGGATAAGAGACAAGAATCCACTGCTCGTAAAGTAGAGTAGGCGAGATCTCTCACTGAAGGGACCCACAGAGCCACTTACCACGCAGGCTGATAAAGTCGTGTATAATGAAGGTTGCGTTGTTGTCCTTTTTTGTTCTTAGAAGCAGTCCTCGGAAAGCTCGTGCCTTGAAAAGACAGGGATCTGAATTAGATACTTTACCTGAAGATGAACCAACGCCAGACAGTGGTACCTCCAGTCTAGACTCGCCCAAAAAAGCTCATAGTTCGAGGTAAAAACTGAAAGATTTTTTCAGGAGCCTAGAATCCGGAGCGTACAACTCTCATACTGGTGCTATGTCACAGCGTTTTTACAGACCAAGCTATTTTTAGAGAGGTATTTCCCGCGAAAAATTCAGTTCCAGTTCGCACGCGTCTAAACAATTAAGTATGCAAGGCTTATGATTGGCTAGCAAGACTCCCGTCGGAGACTGAATTCGCGGTAAAATCAGCTAAAAAATAGCTCGGTCTGTGAAAACGCCGTGACAAATATATTGAAGTTGCACGCTCCAGGTTATGGGCTCCTGGGAAGAGGCCTTTAGTTTTTTTTGTTTGCCATGTTAATTTTTGTTCTTTCTCTTTTGACACAGGCAAATAACACACCAGAGCCCCAGAACGAAATCTGGGAAACAAATAAACGGCTTGGTGGGTAAATTTCGTGCTTGTTTGGTTTGTCATTAGGCGTAGGCTGTGTGGCGGGCGCTCGAAGGGGAAGGCGATTCGGCGCGGAGGAATTCGGGTGCGCGAGAACGCGAAGGGCGCGCTCCCCTTCCCCTTCGAAGGTCTTCCACGCAGACTACACTTGCCGAGGATTTTCCAGTCAGTACTTTTTACGACAGCTTATACACAGTTTAGGTTATAGACAGCGTAGCGACAGTTTGGTTCTTTCCTCTTGATAGAGAGATACTGGGGACTCAAAAGCTAGTCCAGTGAAAAAGAGCAAAGTATCTGAATCTTTACAAGCGAAGCGAAAAGAGCCTCCATTGGTGGTAAGTGTTTTATTCGGCAGCTGTTTTCATTTGAGTGTCGTAAAACCCTGGCAAATTAATTACGGAGCCAATCAGGTGTTCTGAAGGACCAGCCAATCAGAACGCAGAGCAAGTAAACGCAGCCGGCACCAAGCGCGGGAAAACAAGAGTGACTAAGTCGCAATTGGTTTCAATTCAGTTTGCATCTGATTGGCTTGAAAGTTTGCGCAAGTTTTTCTTGTTCCAGTCCAGTCAAAAAACCAAAGCTAAAGCTATTACATAATTACTTTCAACGCTCAATGGAAAACTTATCTATTACAGAGTCATTGCAATGTTCCGAGTGTTCCAGTCAGGGCTTTCATTTAATTTAAGCCCCGGTCACTCTTTATACGAAGAAGGCTTACAAACACCTGAAACAAACTTTGAGTAGAAACTATTAATCTTGTAGTGTTGTTTTGGTGGAATTCTTTTTTTCGATTTTATTTCATTCAAGGTAAAGAAAAAAAGAAGCAAACCCAGATGAACGCTGTGGTGGCCGCAAAGCTAACGACAAAGACCAGTTACTGTAGATAGTCACTGAATGATGAGTCTTTATCCATTCTCGAACATTGAGATACCGATGTCCATCGTACATTTCCGCGTACTCTCAAGCTAACTTCAAAGGGGCCTTGATGCTCTTCATCTGGGTCAAGTGGAAAGCGCGCGTCATTTGTCACCGCATGGAATTGTAGAATTCGACGTTCGCGCGCATGTTTTTTGCATGTGCATAGAAACGAAAGAAGAAATTAGTACAGAGTATTCTATACCCCTCGGATGTCAGTACTGTTATTGAAAGTTTTAGTTAATGTTAGACATACTTTAGTGTATTGCCTTTTGGGGCTTATATCTTACATATATTTTCCATTCTTGGGAAAGTCGTGGTTAACTGGCTTCATTTGCACTTGATTTCTCGTTGAGCCTGCACTCGCTGAAATGTAGTTTTCCAGCAGGTTCTCAAAGTCATTAATAATTCATGAGCCCCAAACAAGAAGTTTGGATATGTGATCTTAATTGCCATAAAATTTCGGCAACTTTAAACTAAAATTTCTCTTAAAATGCTGATGCTTTGAGAAGGAATATCAAACACTCAAAAGAGTGTTCCATCCTCTATCCAAACACCTTGAATTCGGATTAAAAAACTCGACCTTCGGCCTCGTTTTTCAACTCGCTTCGCGGTGTTTTGATATGTGATGAAACACTCTTCTTCTTGTTTGAAATATTACTTGAAAGCCGCTGCTTGGAATAAATTTTATTCATTAACGCAATAGAAACTGACGTGGCTTGTAAATAACTCCTGTGCTATCCCAAACAGTAGAACAAACCATCAATCCTGCGAAGGAATTTTTTGGGTCAAATTGTAGTCTACAAAACCTTGTATAGCGTTGTATATATGAGACATTTATCGCGGTATTGGGCAATTTTACCCCCTTCTCAGTTAAATTTTGGTAAATCATTATTTTCGATTTTCGACGTGGCTCACTTAGATGGATCTTAACAAAGTCATTAATTGTCCTTTTCGTGCCCCTCCGTTTCTTTTGTTCTTAGTGTAAACAAGAAGCTATTTCAATAAAATATGTTGATCCGGCTCCCTCGATTTGTCATATTTCGTGAACAAAGCTTGTTTACATTACAAATTAACATGGAAAGAGAGAACTTTGGATTTTTCAACGGTCTATCGCTTCAATCTAACCCCAAATTTTTATTCAGGCAGTCAGTTTTTTTCGGTCGCTTTTGTGTTCATCACGTTTGTCTTTTGCCATCTTTCAGGTTCGTGAGTTCACAAGTTTGCTTTTCTTTTTTTTTAGATTTTCAATTACAAACTCCATTTTGATTAGCTACCATACCTCTGTGTAAATAGTTTACCCCGAAATCAAAATAGATACGTTTCGTTTTTCAGGAAACGAAACAAAAATGGTGAAACTCGTTTCCAGTGCCCTTTCGTTTCATGTGTGTCCGTTGTTTTACGTTTCCCTTCAATGGAAACAGAAAATAAGGACAAGTTGAGGTGAACGGGCCTTGAAGCTAAAAGAAAGTCAAAGACAATTTGGAAAAAAAAAAAGGTGAAAACTTGAGTGTTCCCATACCGGGAGTCGAACCCGGGCCGCCTGGGTGAAAACCAGGAATCCTAACCGCTAGACCATATGGGAATCACTATAAGGCCGCGTGGAAAATGAATACTATAATAATTATGGTGATCCTATCCCGCTTCCACTCACAGGTTGAAAACCCGGTATGCTTCGCCTATCGCATATTCCATCATTAAGCAACCTTTCCCGAATTTCCCTTAAATACATGCTAGGTTTCGTTAGCTTGAACAGCTCAATAGATTCAAGGACGTCGTCAGAGAGTTTAGAAGAATATGTTCGACCCCCTTGACTAAAGGCATCATATGTACCATACGTCTCATAATGTCGAATGATTTTCCAAACCGCTCCTTTAGTGACACGAACTGATCTAGAGATCGCAGATGGTCCCTCTCCAACCAAATAAAGGTCGATTATACGTCTTCTTGTTTCTTTATTGACAGGTCTGCCTGGCTTGTATTCGCGACGAAAGGAATTGACGGCAACTGGTCTGAACATTTTGAAAAAGCGCGGGCAAACTCCAAATTCGCTCTTCGATTCCAAATCTTTAGTCTGAAGTGTCAGCCGTCTCCTCGCCCAAACCCGCCAAAAAGGTTAGGGTTAACCCAAGCCTTTTTGGCGGGTTTGGGCGAGGAGACGGCTGACACTTCAGACTACCAAATCTCCGGAAACAACAGGAAATGCCCAAATATGGAAAACACTGTTCACTCGTGACCTGGGTTGACTGTAACGTTGACGAAAGTTTCTCCTCGCGTAGTATGCTTGGGTTGCCTGTGACAAAACTCACCAAACAAAGCTGCTTGTTGCTTAGTTGAAATGATTGTAATGATTCTTTTCGCGGAGAAATTAAGACACTGTGGTTTTGCTGGCGGATATGCAGCCTAAAACACGACTTTTTTTAACCGGGCCTCTGGGCATATCAAGCTTTAAAAGTGTGGCGAGGATAGCTTTGTTTTAATTCATCCGACAGTATTCGAGGTCTATTTTAAGAGCAGTTTGCTTCAAAATAGGCATTTGAATCTACAGTTATATAACAGATTTCAGTGATCGTCGAATTCCTTGTTTGAGTGATGAAATTAATTTACGAAGTCTGTTGTCTGTCTCGTGCTCGTCTAGATATCCGACAGGATAGTGGTAGCTAGTGGTCTTGCTAACAAGCTTATGATTTGTTGAGCACAATAGAGAATACATCATATCACATATTATATATTGAGCGTTGCGTTTAATTAGACCGAAATTCTCTAAGAACTGAGACGGTCCAAGATCCCATACATCACGCGACAAGTCATTTACCGATATGAAATTCACAATTTATAAAATTTGTGTCTAAGTTGTGACCGCACTATCAATTAACTTGAAGTTCTGGGTAATTGAGTAGACTAGTCATTTGTATTGGCTTTTTATGGAATGACAGTGATTCGATGAACTTTGCCAACTGGTTAAGGCTAGCCCACGGTGGTCACCTCCATTCAACGTGATGCAATGCCATGGCCTTGTCTCCCAAAAAGTTCATCAGTGTTATGCTGACTGATATTTTGTTTTTAGCGATTTTTTTCAACTTTCGGCTTCGTTCATAAAGTTTCAAAAAACTTGAGTGACCCGTGGCTTTCCTGGTATAGCGACATTGCCGTTTCGTAGAGGCTAGAAAACATATCACGACACAACCCCCAAGCTACTCGCTGATTGGTGAACATTACAAGTTTTGACCTGTTTTACAAAAGAATGCGAACCGGTAATAATTTCACCTTTTAGCTTGCCGATTGTTTGTATTTTTAGGCATTTCAAGGAAAACCGAGGTTCGGCAATGGGTGGTGTGCTTGGCCTCTCTTGGTGAGTCACAGCTATGCCAATGCAGCAAGATATTCCTGGCTAAACCAAAACTGGAAAACAAGGCCACATCGTGTAGGGAGGCTGGCGTAAGGAGTTAAAAAGGTTATAGAAGGTCCCCGGCATAACGATGAATCAACACAGCTGGGATTCTAGTTTTATAGCAGATAAAGTCACGCAAAAGGGCATAAAACGTCAAAAACCTCGTCTGCCACTTGCCCAGAGGCTTTCCTTCAGCGTGGGACATTTCTTAAACGACGCCGTGATGGGAGCTTGGACAACGTATCTGATTATTTTCCAGACGAAGGTGCTGGGTATGTCAAATAGAGGCGTGGGATTTTTATCGGTCGTTTCGTTCTCAGTGGATACGGTTGTGTCTCTCTTTGTTGGCTATATCTGCGACAATCTCAATTTCCCCCTGTGTGCTAAACGTTACGGCAAGAGGAAAAGCTTTCACTTGCTCGGAACAATTCTAGTTGCGGGACTGTTCCCGTTTCTAATGATGCCTTGCTTCGTCTGCGGGAACGACTCATCCGAATGGAATATGATTATTTATTATGGTATTATTCTGATAACACATAATGTTGGATGGGTTTTATCGCAAGTCACTCATCTCGCACTCATTCCTGAAACTGCTAAACGGCCAAGCGAGATGGTAGAGCTTCACGCTTTAAGGTGAGACGCGGGAGACGCTCCTTGTTTTATTTACATTTTATCAGCTCGATCACCCCAGCTTCCATTTGGCCAAGATTTTCATGTTATGCGCGTTTGCAAAAAGGAAAATATAAAAGCCGGGACATCGCGTAGTTCGTTCTGTGTTGCTAATATCAAAGCAAAAAGCATGCTCTTGAGACTCAACGTTCCCGCGAAAACTCAGCGAGTGGTTTACTGGAGATCGAGAGCGGAATCAAGAAAGCAAACAAAAAACATTACAACATAACTTCGCGGCCAAAAAATAAATTCCCCTGACCGGTTTTGCCTCCTTGATCTGAACCGGCGTCGTATACGAACTTTGGTCAACGTATCACGCAATAGAAAACAATGAAAACGAAAACGAGTTACGAGGATTGGATTACTTAACACTTGGGAAACTCGATTAAAACAAGTTTTTGATAACAAACTGCTTCTGGTACGATCTCAAACGCACGTGGAAAAAAAGTGACAGCACGTGAAAAGACACACCCTTGTTTGCGCTCTTTAATAATCAACAGACCAACCTCATGTACTTATGTAATAATGAATATTTCCGGGGCACATGACCTTAGCTTTGCTCTGTCATAAAAAAAATCTTCCATTCCTGTTGCGAAGGAAGCCCAGTTTTCGAATATTTCCTTACTTGGCAAATTCTACGGTAGCAGGTGACAAAAACTGGATTCAAGTTGAATTAATAGGAAAATGGAAGAAATGTTACCATCGTCAAGATTTAGAATTTTTTATAGGGACATCCCAGTGATTAACTTGTGCTAGTTGGTAGACATCTCGAGCCGGCAGGCCGGCCGGCTTATCTCAAGGGGTATGGATTTAGCCGAAGACCTGATCTCGGCTAACTTGTCTGAGACGAATAAAAGGCAAAATGAACCAAAACTAAGTCTCCTTAACCTCTGCATATTCAACCTCCTACGTTAATGTATGTTGTATGTTTTGGTAGTTGTAGTTGTACAGAGCATAATAACAGTTGGTTAACAAGTAAAACCGGGTTTAAGAGTAACAGGAGGCCAAAACAGCTCAAACCGGTTTGCGAAATGGCATGATTTAGCATAACATTTAAACCTGGGTTCCTAACAAGTGGGCCCTGCGTCGGATTGAAGAGATAATTGACTTGCTTCAAAAACGACAGATTTCTTTTCTGACATTGCCAAAACAAAGAGAAAAACTCCCACGTTATTAAACAACAGTGGGGTTAGTTTGGTTTGTGGTTTTTTACGCCCTATCAATTTACATTCCTCTTGTTTCCTGTCTTTAAGATCGGGAATAACTTTTGTCAGTGGCATCTTCACGTATGTCGTCACGTGGATTCTCTTGAGGACTGATCGTCGGGATGAGAGCATCTCCGCAAGTAACTGGAAAGACTTTTTGGTGAGTTAGGCACCGAAAGACGTTTTGGAGTGGCAACAGTCTGTTTATTATCACTACCGTTTTTTTTACTCTCGTTGAAAGGCGTAAAATTGATATTGTTGACAGATGAATTGAAGTAATTTGCGATTTGTCTGGTTTTGCATCACTGCATTTAATCACTGGCCAAACAAATTTCGCGCCACTTTTCGACCAATCAAAAGTAAGACCGGAACCAACTGATACTCAGTCTGTCGCTCGTACGCTGGCAGACAACTTCCCGCGCTCAGCGCCGGCCACATGTGGTGGTTCAGTTGTGAGGGGTCATGCAAAGTAATATTGTGTAATTGTGAGAAGGAGGGAAACTAGAAAACTCATACAAAGTTTAGCGTAGATTGGCTGTTAGGCTTTGTTTTCGGAAAGCCGAGAGAAGTAGTTTCAACGCCTTCTGTGTCGTTAAATTTCTTCTAGGAGATGGCCATAATCGTTGTAGGCACGGGATGTTTCTTCTCGTTAATTTTCCATGTTGGAACCAAGGAGCCTCCCGCTAAGGTGCAGAATGGAAAAGGTGAGTAAAAGTGACTCTTTTCAGTATTTGCTTTGGAAAACTGCTTGTCTTTGTTTTTCTGTCAGAAAATCAAAGCATTCAGATTATGCTTGCGATGCTTGCGAGGAATTGTCCCATTGAAAAAAAATTCTTTTGAACTTTTCAGCACTCTCCGACGGTTTCGTTGACCAAGAAAAGCAGAGAAGCCGAGCAGCCTCGCTACCTCTCCCCGATAACGCGGTTGGAGCTTTCTGTTTATATGACGAAGACGACCCCAACGCGTTACCGGTTGCTTACAATTCAGAGTTTGCAGACCCCCCCATGGAAGTCACAGAACAAGATCTCGCAGCGGACACCGTGGTTGCCAAAAAATGCGAGTTGAGTTTTTCAAATCCTGGTTTTAAAACTTTAGACGAAGTGATCAGTTATAGCAAAAAGACAGAACACGATGAAAACCTCGAGGACATCGGATCCCGTTCGAAACAAGAGCAGCAACACAACAGTGAAAAATTCAGCTTTTCAAATCCTGCATTCATCAGCCAAGAGAAGCAGAGCGTTCGAGATGAACTCGTTTCTCAGAAAACAAACGGAACAATTCACGATTCTCGAAACGAGATTTTAATGGAAGAACGTCTGAGTAATCGATCAGATTCAGATATCAGCGAAGGTTACGCCTCATCCCCTGAAACTGATTCAATCTGTTCTACTGAGACACAAGAAGCCAAATACCCAAAGGAGGAACCTCCTTGTCAAAATGGACCCAGATCTCTCTCATTTCAACCTAGCTGCGGAAGTTCATTCTCCAAGGAGACTGGTACGAGCTTCTCCGGCTTGAGTGTTATTATCAACAAGGAGAGCAAGCAAGACACGAAAAGTAGGAAAACAAGAAAAAGCTGGATTGACTGGTTTAAGAATCCAATGTTTTATAAGGTACTCTTTCACATGATTGATAGTTTAACAAACGGTGTGCCAGGGAATCAACCGCATTCAAATAAACTGAATCGCTATTAATAGCATTAATGATCTGAATTCACTTTTTTTCCTCCTTGCACAGGTGTCATTCGCCTACATGTGTGCTCGTCTCGTACAAGTATATACCCCTGCTTATGCACCGATGTATATGACAGACACACTTGGGTGTGAGAAGGTAAGATGACCCCAAGGAGATTAGTGAAATTTTATTTGATGGAAAACATATGAAATTTCATTCATATCTTTGAACTGCGGATGTGTAAAGATTATTAGTGCGATCATCGCAGTTAATGAAGCAACTTAGTTGCAAAGCAGCTTGAGTGGGACTCGAACCCATGACCCGCATGCGATCAAGCTGCACAATGTTCTACGAACTTCTCGAAATAAACCATTTTCAAGAGAATGATCTATGAATTCACTGATTTGTCAATATTGGTGTCTAACATTGTCTTATCTCATTTTAGGAGTCCATCGCTTATTTCCCGCTCGTGATTTTGGTTAGCGGCGTTTTTTCCAGCTTAGGCGCAAAGAAACTCGACAAGATGCTGGGAGCAAAGGTGACTGTCCTTGTCTGACAAACTAAGGAGTTAAGTTTTGTGTTTGAGGGAGAGGGGACAGGATTATCCGAAGTGGAAAGCCTAAAGTTCTTATTCTTGAACTCGCGAGTCAGTCACATACTAAAAAAGGAGCATGTTTTCAAAGTCATTATGTTAATTGTTATAACGAAAATCAACTTTCGGAGCGAAGTTTAGCTTGCCAAGCTTACCTTTGTTCCTTAAGATTTAATTTTTCACTCTTCCAGTATGGACGTTTTTCTGTGTATTCTTAAGCACGCGAGGGGTATAAAACGCTCTCGTTGGCTCAGAAACATGTCATTCAGTCATTTCATGTCAAAAATTAACCTGTAACACTTACTTCATTGTATAGTGGACGTTCTGTTTGGCCGCTTCCACGGTTGTCGGCTCCTCAGCGTGGTTTTACTTACAAACCACTTCCGGCAGGAACGCTGTTTATTGTGCCGCAATCCTATTGGGCTTCGGAGGTTCCGTGATGTATGTAACATCCACGTCGCTTGCGGGAGAGCTGATTGGGGACAGTAAAGACTCTGGTGCATTCGTATTTTCATCGATGGGTTGTTTTGCCAAAGTTGCTTGTGGAGGGGCTATATTCCTAACTCAGCAATTTTTCCCTACTCACAGGTATGATAGCACATCGTTAATTCATGCAGTCCAGGTCTTTCTGCTCTCCCCGCGCTTTGTAAAAAGAAATATCGATTGCTTCTCTGAGACCCGGATTTATATCATTGGGCAAACCCTGACTGGGCTGCAGCTACGCCTGAAATCATGAGGAATGCTGCAGTGCATGTTACACCTTTCATCCAATCCTTAACAGGGACTCTTTTATTAGAGGCAGCGTGGACGAGTGGTGAACGCGCTGGACTTGAAATCCGCAGGGAAGTCCCTTGGCTGCGCCTATAAATAGCCCACTGCATGGTCTACCTCCCGCCAATTGGGCAGAGATTCTTAACTCTGTTATGTTCATTTGTATAGTTTCTTTCATCGTCCCTGAAAGCTCCTTAAGGGGTGTGGACAATAAAGTATTTATTATTATTATTATCATTATCATTATCATTATCGTTATCGTTATCGTTATCGTTATCGTTATCATTATTTTATTACATCTGATTCAAAGTTTGTCCTTTTATTACTTGTTAAATAGAGCTACATCTGAGTACGTTCGTTATGCTTTCTCTGTGGTGCCAGGCGTTGCTTCCATTCTGGGTTTCTTGGCTGTGATTGCATTCCTTCCTGCGACTGTGAGATGCAGGAAAGTAGGTAAGTTGAAGTATAGTTAGTCATGGCGTGCGGGCCTGGTGGTTGGAAAGTGAACTGTCTCCCTTTCGAAAGAGAACGTTCGCAAGTTGTGTTGGTTGTTGTTTTTTTGTAGGATAACCATCCTCAACACAGACTACAAAATCAATTCAGTGCCGTTGTTGTTTTTTTTTCCAAGGCGGAGAAGGGAAAGCTAGGAAGTACCCGAAAATTCTGAGCTGTTTGAAAGGACTCAAACAAAAACTGAGACAGTAGAGAATCAACATTTCCACTAATTTGTTTTAAGTCAAGCTATCGGCAGGGGGAGTGGGGGTCTGTCTCCTCTCATATTTTAGTGATTCAAGTTTTTCTTATCCAGTCTTCCTTTCTTATCTGTTTCTTGTTTTTGTTGTTGTTGTTTTTTGTAATTTAGTTCATACCGTAGATGCATCAGTCCAAACAGAGGATATAATTATAAGTGACATCGTCAACGACAACCCAGTGGTGTTGTACAATCCGCTGTGCAAGAGAAATGAGACTGTCATAGATATGACAGGCGGTGAAGCTTGCCTTACGAGTTGAGATGCAAAGAAAAGGACGCATATATATATATATATGCAGAACAACTTCAAGACGAGAGTCGACATACCAAACGATGTTGTCGGCCGGACGACAAAAAGGTGGATCATAGAGGATCCTTCCCTCTGCTGGACGCAACAGTGCAAACTAAACCTTCGTATTTATCTCACTTTCGAGAAAGAGCACTCTCCCAGGTCGAGGATCTTCCACTACCCCGCCTTAAAGGCCGTGTTGGCAACCATGCATATTCGTAATAGAAATGGCGCCCACTCCCGGTTTTTCCCTATGAATGTGATCTTGGTGCTGCTGATTTTCCTCATTACAACTCAGACCAATCAGACCAATTCTAGACTCAACGGAAACTGTTTTTAAGTCTTTTTGTCGCTGGAAATGTCTGTTATCGGCGCCATCAACGTCTGACTCATTAGACCGCGCCGTGTTCAAGAGGGTAATAAAACTGTCAGAATTAATACGAACAAACGTATAGTTTTACTGAACTTTATATGAAGTCGATTTGTAATAGTTGAGGAAGAGTGATTTCCGGTAAATATTTCTAAAAGCTGTTGAAACAGGAAATAGAACTGCGATATTTTTTCAACAAACGATTAGATTCTGAGCCCTAAGTAACCAAAAACGTAAGATGGTTGCATTATTTATACGAAAAACTGGTCTGGGCTGTTCTACCACTCTTACAGAAGCGTCCCTTTGGACTGAAAAGGTTTGTTTCTATTGCTGGCCTCAAATTTCCGGAATATGTGGGAATCATGCTGGAAAATCGCATTAAAAATCTTCATCACTAGCTTTTTGTTTGACTTAAATTGATGAGATGTTTAAGATCTCTAATGCGGACCGGCAACCCTGGCAACAGACTGCTAGCCTGGCGGATGTTTTTCTGTCCGTTTTTCATTGTTGGCCTATTTGTCTGTTTTTTAAAATTAACACTCAGAAATATGATTTCTATGGATTGTTTTTTTTATGGGCTAGATATTAACAAAATATATTTACTCTATTTGCGGTGGCTGACAAAGATTCTTAGTCAAAACACGATTAACGTAAAATGCAGCGGGAGAAAGGTGCCACGAAAACACTTAAATTTATTTCCTTCATTTCCTCCTTGATGACACACAAAACACGTTCATAATATATAACATTGCAGTATAATCAACGAAAACTTGTTTGTTTTTCTTCAAGCCAAAAAACAAAAACAAAAAGTTTGTTTCAATACCATCGAACGGTAAACGCTATCTGACTTTTCCATTAATTTAATTTCCCTATTCGGCAAGTGCCGAACCAATTAATCAAAACAGACAAGGTTCAACAGATCGATTTTTATCTTAAGGAAACATGATGTGCGTCTTAAAACAAATTGGCAATCAACCAATCAATAAAGTCAGGTCCTTGTATTATACCTTCCCCCATTTAGAGTAGGAATTTAAACAATACAGAGAGAGTGAGAGAGAGAGAGAGCGAGAGAGAGACGTTTGCTGCCAGCGCCATTGTAATACTTCAGGTATGGGTTTTAGGTTATTTGCTGTTTGAGATATTACATACCGAGATGCCTTCATTCTCGGTAAAAAGAATCTCGGTTTCTGTTGCTCTTAATGATGTTTATATTACGTTAGCGGATGTAAACGGAACCGGTTTGTTGAACATGATCAAACATGGCTGCTTGTCGGGTGAAGCACAAGCCAATGTGTTTACGCCAGTGACACAATTAGTATTTTGAAAATCTTACTTAAACGTGTAAATGCACCATTTTCTCAAACAATGAGAATTCAACCGCTCAGGTTAAAACGTCGTTGATTTTTTCGGCAGAGATCTCGTGGTGTCACACTGGCACCAACCCTTAGAGCATTGTTGCAAAGTCCACACATTGACTTGTAGGACAACGTTGCGATGTCTTCTCTCTAATATTGTTCCAGTTTATGTTGTAAATTTCGACTGGTGGCATCGACTGGCATCTGTATAGGTCACGTATTTTAAAACTTTGCCGAATTTCGCCCTGATCGCCGTACGTGGTCTTTCCTATCGTTCCCATCAAAACTTGCGATTTAGGTGCTTTTTCATCTACATGTAAAAAGCGTACTCAACTTGGGTTGCAATTCACATAATAGGCTTTTGAGTCATGGAAATTAGAACGAATGCAACAGACTATAGATTATTTTCGGCCCTTAAATGGTTAGGACTGTTTTTTTGGGGGGGCTTTTGAAATCGTTGCAAACTAAGACTAAATAATTGGAATAGGGTCTCAAAGTTTTTCCATAACGCTGAAGCTACAACAGGTGTTGATTTGCTGTTTTTAATACCCTTAAATTAAAGCTTAAAAGCATTTCAGCAGACATCTTATCGCTATTTTCATCAGCTTACACCACGGGTCTACAATATCAGGTTTGGGGTGAAAAATCTGTCGCTGCAGAGGAAGGTCCCCGCATAAATGACTTAAGTCAGTATGCCAACCCTCTCAATCTATTCTGGACGTTGCACTTCCGAGAAACTTGAGAAAAAGAAAATTAACAAGTTTTTAAGCTTTTAATCTTTCGCCACCACAAAACGAAGCTCAATCAAGTACTTACAGCGAGGCGAAATTTCACAATATTCAAAGCATTGGCATTTCTGGTTAGTCGTGGTTAGCGTGATGCATCGCTTCAGCTGTATCGAACAGTGTTGGGAGTGTCGTTCACATTCATACTGAGTTGTAGTATATTTTCCATTGCTCTATGAATAAATTACAAAAATTATTATCATTCCAAGAATTAATTATCCTGATAATAAAAAGACTGAGAATATAAGATCACACAGAATAAAAGCGAAATTTTATTGGTCTTAAGAGTTTTAAATTATTTTTAGGCCATAAGTTCAGTCATTCTTAACGCAAGATTCGCGTACGGGAGGTAATGACAGCAGTTTCTCTCCCCTGATTAACTCCAATTCCAGACTTAACTGAACTTTACACATTTCCGTCCAAATATTCAGTGCATTTCTTGAGGAGGGTTCACGGGTACAACTTTGGTAATCCTAAGATAAATAATGCATGGATCATCGTCAATAGTCAGACTATCTACGCATGACTAAAATCATTCAAGAAACACCTGAGTTTTCATTTCTGGATGCTCTCTGCTGCCTGTCAAGTACCCTTTTTTAAATAAGAACGTCTAATTTTAGAGCTGAGGCTTAACGTTCTTATTTTCATTATTATTATTTTTTTGGCGATTTGAGCCAGAAAAGGTCATAATGATGTTCTTTAAATTAAATGACTTCGATGATGTGGAAGTTTTTTTGGAAACGTTGTAAATCAGAACTGCACAATGAATTGCAGTTTTTGCCGTACGTCGAGTTCGACTGCTAACTGATCATGAGATGTTCTTCAGTGTGTCATGGAATAAGAAAACCACATTGTTAATGTTGAAAAAGAACAGAAACAAAACACCAACAACCCATGTCCCTAAGTATTTGGGTAAATTATTGTTAGACTACAGTTTCACATTTATTTTCCCTTTATTCATACTACAAACGAACAAAATAAAAACGTTCTTAACTGACTGTCATCCTGAGGTAGGTTGTTAGTATGTTCTTGAAATTTTGGTTAATTTCAGCCACAATATTCTTAGAAAAAAGGTTCTTATATATATAAAGAAAAGGGTGCATTCGTTGCTAGGGAGGAGACATTCCATCCAATGCCGGATGCCACGCATTTTGAAGAAAAATCTACTCCTGGACAAATGTCGGTCCACGGTGTCTCCTCGTGCCTGACAAATCCTTTGTACCTATATGATGGATCATCAGTTGCAATGCGGATCTAAGCGGATGTTCAAAGTTTGCTCGGCAGCTGACCTGAACACCGAGTGTGTGTACTGTCTTCTCAGATTTGTTGTCCGCACTGAAAGCTCAGAGGTCGATTCACTCTGTCTGACCGCGGTTTCTAGAAGAAAAGAAGTACTTTGTTCTATGTACATATCGGTTTACTGCAATTTTCAGTCAGGACCTTTGAAGGCAAGGGACGCTAACAAGTCACAATTTGCTTTCGACCTTCGGTTTAGGCAAGTTGTCGGCTGAAACAGCCTACGTCTCACTCGTTCTGAGTTTTTTCACCTCGCTTGGAAACGACAGAGGCATTTAAACGCAAGCAAAAAAAGAATGATTATTAAAAAACGCACACACACACAATACGCCGTAAATAAACAAACAAAGAAACAAACACCAAGGCCTTTTTTGCTTCTCAGTGTAGCAACATGAAACTGGAACTGAAATTGGTCGTTTCAGGAAATTGAACTTACTGAATCTCTGGAAAGAATTTATTTGCATGTATGGCAATCTCCAAAAAGCCATCAGTCTTTCTGTTTTCTAGTTTAGCCGCTTCCGAACATTATGAAAGCCCCCAAAGACGCAACATTTTGCCGTACACAACCAACGAAAAAAAAAAAAACATTAAATGTTCTCTATCGGGCAGATCTCTAACTCGAACTCTGTCGGCGTTCCAGCTTTTCAACAATATCGTTGAACTGAATTGAACTGTATTTCAATCTCGCCATTTCGAGGGGGAATCGCCATGATGTCTCAGAAAATTATAAGCTGTGCAATCGCTTTCACTTCGAAGGCAGATCTTACTGGCATTATATGAGCTATTATGAATCAATATTTGAATAAGAATGAAGCAGGCCTGCATGGTGAATTTCATTTGTAGGTGAATATATAATCTCAATAACATAACAACTTGCTTGCTCGAGCGCATGATTATTTTGTACCATTGCTATGGAAAAAGTCTTGCATGGTGTTAAAATTATGTTTTGTAGCTTATATTCGCCCTCCGTATATTAGAACAAAAGCGAACGTGACGCTTCTTTCATTAATGGCAGGTGCACGAGGAATCAAGGCCAAGAAAAATCATATTTATTGGACATTGACAACATGATTCTTCGCTTTTAATAAAATAGAAACCATGTTTTTGCTAATTAAGAAGCTGTGGCAAATAAACATATACACCTTTCCTTGCAATCCAAACTGCTAAATTGTTTACTCAATATTGCCAGACGGTAACTCTTTTTGTGGCAAATCTTTTATCTGCCACAGAACATTTAACAGAAAAAAAGAAAAGACAAGACAAGGAAAAAAAACCGGTTGTTTTGTTATGGTTACTGACTGGTAAGTTTTTTCGCTGGTTTTGCGGTTTTGTTTTCTTTAAATGGGCCAGCTGTAGTTAATTGGAAGGCATTGTTATTAAAAAAAACACTGATTATAATTCTTTTATTAACATGTTTGAAACTTTTATCATCTTCAGTTGGTCATGGTCTTGAGTAGCTCTGTCTGTTTTACGAGTTGGGCACTGAGTATTGTACAGAACATCTTGGATCCTCGTTGTAATTTTCATTCATTTTTTCCAAAGTGAAGGAGAAGCACAGTATATTGGTCGAAAGCCGAGCTCGAGATACTGGTGACGTACACAACTCAGGTAAATGCAGACGGATTGTCAATCAAAATTACCTTTCGCCCGAAAGAAGGGTATATGTAAAAGTGCCATCAGATCTCAAATGACAACAAATGTGTTGGCGGTCTAATGTTCCACTATTCAGGGATCGAAGCCGGAAGGTGTCACGAAAACATCAGCTGTCCATTTTACTTTCTGTCTGGTCTCCTTTTATATGTAACTCAGGCCGTTTCTTGTTTTGGATGGTCTCGTACTCCATTTATTTATTTATTTATTTTTCAGGAAAATGTTCAACTATATGTAAAATTTTATCAGTTCGTTGAGAGCGGCCGTGATTAAGGGAGCTCGAGAGATTATGGCACCGGTTTTTTTGACTGGTCCACTTCATCGTTTCAGGAGACTACAGGATATAAAGTTTCCTCTACTTGCTATTCTGCCATGTATTTTATTAAACAATCTGGGGGTACAAAATGTCACAAGCGGAAAGAAGGTTGGCGAGATCTAATTTCCTCAATCTCCTTTCATATCTACAAGTATATACACAAGATTTACAGAAACCCTCGACTACCCCAAAATGATAGTTCAACTTGAACTTGCAGTTGCCGATAATAATCTTGTCCACTCGCATTGATAATACCGTCTTAAAGTCAAGCCACTTACACTGGTTCACTGTTAAGGGCATGCAGTCTCTAAGAGCTTTGATAACTATCTATAGAGAAAAAGGTTTCAGTGTCTGGACCAATGTATAATTTTTTCTCTCTCACTACAATCCGCTATCTACCGACCCAGATCATTTGGCGATCTAAATTACAGGTAAAAAATAAAAGGAAACAACACAACATAAACATTATAAGGTAAAATTAAAGAGGCTCTGTCACGGAACGTTTTCTGTCAAAAACACAGAGATCCATCTTTATGACCTTTAGTTGTGCCCAAACCATTTTTTTGTGGGTGGTGCCTGTAAGTGCACTAAACGCAATGTCATCGGGTTGTAAGAGAGTATGAGTGTAAGAGTGTAAATCCCTGGTGACAAATAGGCCCGTAGCGCGTGCATAAACAAGTCTATTGGAAGGGTGCTTGAATTTCAACAAATGAACCTCAAAATCGGCAAGAATCCCTTTCTCTGGACAAAATAACAGCAGCATGAAATATTAAACACTATAGCGGTGATAAACAATAAGACAATGGAAAGGAAAAATATTCGTCACCCGGCCGGGCATCTTAACGAGAAGTCCAGTATACAATAAAAAGAAAAGGAAAAATGATAATTCACTGACTTCAGTTTATAGTTTTCGGCAAGGGTAGATTTGAAACGTTCGATCCCAAGACAACGAGAACAGCTGCATGTTACATGTTACGGATCATTGTAACATGATCCTCTGTAACATGTATCATGTAGCACAATCTTCTGTTTTGCACGTGAAAAGCAGTGCAAACGTCAAACATCTGTGTCGTTCCTCAAGGCTAAAAATTTTCCACTCAAATGGCTTCTTTATGGTTTATTGTAATGCCTCAAAATTGGTTGACGGGCTGACAGCTCGGAGAGTTGAGCTCGGCTTGAAAGACTCCTCGTTTATGCAAATTTGTTGTGGTTTTCATTTGGCTTTGTTCTTCATTATTCATGTTGCGGTTTAATACGCTGGCTTCGCTTCAAAATTTCAGGCTTGGCTTGCTTTGTTCTCTTTCCACAAGATAGCTGAAGCTGTTGTACCAAGTCACCACAGAAAAGAATTACAAATATGTGTATTTTTTTTACAGATCCCCATATACATACGCAAGCCTCACAAAACAATGTGTAGTTAATCCGTTTGTGCTCACAAAATTACCGATGGAGTGTACGATAACCAGAGAAAATGCATAATCCGGGAAATGAAAAGTTTGAAAACTTAGCCAGTTGAAGTTTACATTTGATGTTTGCTAGTGTATCAGTCTCAGTCTGAAAACTTATACAGACCCGAAACGATAAATTTAAACACAGAGCTCAGATAAATCGTTCCGGTCTACAACGAAGTAAACTTTTAACAGGAAGTTTCATGGTGTTTAATTACTTCAGTTCTGTGCCCAGTTGTTCGAAAGGTGGATAACGCTATCCACCGAATAACTACTAGCAAATCCAATTGACTTATCCAGAGGATAGCGATTTATCCAGTGGATAGCGCTATCCACCCTTCGAACAACTGGGGCCTGGTCCACATTTTTCAGTACTTTATTAAAATCAGTAAAAACCCAAGTATTTTAATTTTGTCCTCTTTTGTTTTTGTCTCGTTCGTTCAAACAAGACAGTTCTTCTTTGTTTTTATCAATCTTTTGTTAATCTAACTCGTTTTCTTGTTGCCATTAACTTTTCATTCAACGTTCTACGTGTAAATCTCTTATACTGCAAAAATAATTGATGTATACTTTGGATGCTGAAGTTCAATCGTTAGCTTTAGTTGATAACACCTGTATACTGATCCACTCTTAACACCAGCAGCCAATAATGCGAAGAGCACGTGAATTTCCAGAACAAAGGTAGCTGAGTTGCCACAGTTACATAATGTGGTGCTGTGTCTAACATGAGACCAGGCGATACAACAACCTTTACAGCACTACCCACATGTACGCAATGCGTGATAATTTTTTTATGTGGGAGGAGGATGTCAAACGATTTTTTGCAGGAAGAGTCGTCCATAATACATTTTTGGCCATGTCTTCAAGATCTGGTGCGAAAATTTGAAAACTTTACGCAGAATTTTTCAAAATGCAATCTGTTTCCATCCTTGCCATCCGTAACATCAGAGGAAGGTAAATAGTCTCAGTGCAGTTACATGGTCTTCAATAAACAAACTGCATTATTATCTTTGGTTTTCACTGATTTAAAGACATCATTTAGAATTTTACAGTGAGGCCAAAATTCCGTCAATCTTGTATATTCCGTCTTAAAGGGGCTCTGTCGCGCAATTTTGGCCTCACTGTAAAATTCTAAATGATGTCTTTAAATCAGCAGCTATGGCTAGTTGTGACGCAAATTTTCCGGCAAACATTTTTGATCAACGCATGCAGTTCTCAACGACAAATTTGAACAAAACTCTCTTTCTCAGCTTTAATGTGAAGTTTCTCATAGTTCACTTCGAGCCGAAAAAGAGGACCGGCGATGCATGGCTTCATTTTGGTTTTGGGTCACAGTGAATTTTGGCGAAATGTTTTATTTTTGTATAGCAACCAGTTGAATTTGCCGGGATCGATATCTGTGAATTGTAAATTCAGGTTCTTTTCCTGATAAAGCGACATCATATAAAATGCTGGGTGGCATGTTATTGTGCATGTTCCTTCCTTTTCTAATTTTGCATGATCCTATTTAACCCGCATTGTCAGTAAGTTAATGTTCTCGATGCAAATATCAAAAAAGAAAAGGGAACTGCATAAAATAATTATCCTGACCGACTGAGAACCAAATTGTTAAAAAGGCTTCATTTCAATGTAGTCCAACCTGTTTGGAATATTTGGCTTGTGACTTTTTCTTTGCCTTATATTTACTGAACCTGTTTATTGAATAGAAAAGTAATTAAAAATCCATTCAAAATAGGAAGTTGATTGACGTTTTCGCTTCCAACTTATGCCTATTTCCACGCTGTAAAGCCTGATATTTGTTGGTAATATGACAAAAGTTAATAAAGGTAGCAGAAACTACTCGATTTTAACGCCAAGTTTAATGAAAGAACTAATTGAAACATTCTTGGTTTCTTAGGCAACTTCGAGAAAGGGGTAAAACTGAATATTCCCATCATCGTTTTTCTGCGATAAAGAAGTAAAAGGTTAAGTCTTCAATTGAACGGTTTCACGAGTCGACGAAACGGATTTTTTTTATTGATAGGTTTGGAAACTTAATTCCCGCATGAAAAGAAAATTTACTTTTTTTACCTTTTTTTGCGATCGCAGAGCGTAAATTATCATTTGGGGGATGGCTGGTCTGCCCCAAACGGGTGAAAATCTTAGCAATGTACAAGACATAATTCACGAGTAATTAGATAGTCTTGTTCAAACAGACTGACGACAAAACTTTTTCCACCGGATGGGACTTTTTTGATTATCAACGTCTACTTTTAATCGCAGTGTCACTCCACTCAACGACGTGTGGCAGTGCTGTCAAGAATGTCCAGAGCCGACTCACAAGCAATCAGTTGAAAAAACACCCTAATTTTAGCAGAAATATCCCCTCGTTGACTCTACTGTTCAATGTCAGTTTTAATGAGCGAGCGTGATGATAACGCTTTGTCCGATTATCATGCAGGAGGAAAATACCGTTTTTTCTGACAGATACTTGTAGAACGGAGAGCTCCGGTTCTTGAGATGTAAGAATCTACAGTATCTCATTAATTTATTGCTTCTTCCTGAATATAGTCTCCTTAATCATTTTCAGTTTTCAGGTGATTTTTTTTTTCTCTCGATCGATATTAGCTTTGTTTGACATACATCACGTAAGAGGGAGAAGGAAAACATCAACTGACGTTCAAAAACTCACGCCAAGTATTCCTGAATTTCAGAGTCTCACCCATCATGGCTGCGCCAGCATTGTTCCCCGCTCTGAGCTGGATTTTCACTATTTTGGGACTCATTGGTAACAGCCTGGTCATTCTCCTGATTGGTTCAAAAAAGCGACTTATCAACCAACCCACCAATTGGTTTCTGTTGTCACTCTCTTTTACCGATCTGGCCGTCAGCCTGAGCATGTTTCCGGGCGATTATTTCTGCTTTCCATCCAAGAATACGTGCCACTTCGTTTTGCTCGCAACCTTTCAGTCGGCTTTCCTATACGCCTCTGTGTTCAACTTATGCAACTTGACTCTTGATCGTTACATCGCGATTGTAAAACCACTAGCTTACGTCCTAATTATGAGGAAGCATCGCGTCATTGTGTTGATCTGTGTGGCTTGGATAATTCCATTTGTCTGCTGCTTCGTTCTTCTAACTTTCGCTTACAGCAAACATCACCTGATTGCTATGGAGCGTTATTCCTATTTCATGGTGATCGCCTTTGAACTTCTCCCCACGTTGATTTTGGTTTTAGCCACCGTACATATGATCATCATAGCCAGAAAACACGCTCGCGGGAGGGCGTCCGTGATGCTCCAGCTACAGCACAATCACCCCGGAACGGAGAGTGGCAACGTCGCGCGCGAAAACAGACGGAGATTGCCATCGTTGCTATTTTTAGTGTCCATTGTGTTATTCTTCGTTTTTTGTTACTCGATGACGTTGGCCGTGAATTTCTGTTTCAATTTTCAGCTTTGCTATTTTCCACGCTCGTTGTCCCCTGTCAAAAAACTTCTCCTTATTGCTAACTCAGCATTTAACCCGTTCGCTTACGGATTTCTGAAGCGTGACGTCAAAGCGGAAGTAAAACAACTCCTGCGCATCGGCACAAATGAGGGCCAGCGATGGTCTATCCAAATGGAACAGAGATAAGCGGCTTTAAGTTGACTGTCCGTAATAATATGGAGACAGCATTGTTTGGCAACCTATTCATGCTTTGTTGACCAAAATGCGTGTTGGTGTCACGCCATCCAATTTAAACGCTCTCACATCACCTATCGTCATAGTCATGTAGCTGATTATTCATCGCTTTAATTCATTTCAAATTAGTATTTAGTTCTTTATTTATTTTATCCAAAGAGAGCGGTCATTGTTGCAATCGACCAAAAAGACTACAATTCAGTAACGAGCACTGACTGCATGAGCCCGAGAGTGATCTGAAAAATCAGAAATCAAAACCAGTATATTAATTTAAGTTGACTTCTGTAAATTGATATATAAAAAAGAAAACAAAACATCAACCATCGTTGTTAGGATTGCCTGTGATATTTTCCAAAAAGGAAAGATTGAAACTTGTTTCGGTTGTTTGAGGTAGATGTCGCATTGAAGTATGAAGAATACAGCCCGCCGCATTAATACTATTGTAGCCTGTGTACATACGCCTCCTCCCCTCAAATAAATCGGGGAGAGAGACGGATTAGCGTCTGCGTTATACAGACGTCTCTCTCCCCGATTTATTTGTGGGGAGGAGTTGGATGTACACAGGCTAATTAATACGAACATTGGTTCTTAAATTGGATATATTAAGTATTAAAATGCCTCAAGGCAAATTTCGAATGAACAATGGAGATAATCAATTTAATGAAATCGATGCAAATCATAAAAAATGAACACTTCACTTATACGTTCTACTTAACAAATGAATACAAATACTGTAATTCAAGAAAACACCGATAGGAATTAATACCATTACACCGGTCCTCAAACATCAAAACGTCCTGGAAATTATCAAGAACAAGAGTAACAAAAAAAATCGAGGTATGATGACAACATTAAAGCGCAAACTATTCATTGTTGACAGAGAAAAGTTGCCATTTTAACAACTGCTCCTGCCACTTATCTTCCAGTTCATCAAACACAGTGCATTATTAATTTCAAATGAGCCTCGTCAAGAGGGAACAGAGGAATAGATATCTACTTTGTACATCTCGGTTCAAGCAAGAGAGGATGACGTGTCATCCTCCCTTGGTTCAAGAGTTTCTTTATCTTTAAGGGACCGTTCATTAATTATACATAGCGGTAGGCTCGAGGAAAATTTAGCATCAGACCAAAACAAATTTCGCTGCCCCCTCTTTGGACTGTAATCTCGTCAAGAACCCCCCCTACCCCCTCCAGTTTCCTCCGGAGTTTTCTCCATTTCAGAGCCTCCCCTTCCACTTTCATTTACAATCTAGCCGAACGTATTCTTAGCGAAAAATGACTTTCATAAGAGAAATGAAACTTTTTGTTTTTTACTGAATTGAGAAATAATCTCAGTAACTGGTATTGGGGCGGTTACAGATCGCTGTCTTGTGCCACTTGTATATTTTATGTAGTAAATAAAATATGAGCGAGAGAACTGTATGAGCTGTATGAGTGTTTACAATGGCGAGGAGGGCGGAAAACAATTGTAGTCCCGTGCCTACGGGCCTGTAGGCCATCTATGCCGCTGAAGAAGGAGAGGAGCAATCGTAGCATTGCGATTAAAAGAGTTCTTTAATTTGTGAGTTCGACTGCAAATAAACGCCGGGACCTCGATCAAACCGGCGCTCCCCGGCGTTTATACGAGGCCGGCGTTTAACCAAGAAAATACGGTAATGGTATGGTATTGATTAAAGGATAAATTAAAAACTTAAGTGAATTTTGCATTTTTCGTAATTGAGTTCTTGCAGAGCCATAGACCGAATTGCGGATGAACGTTATTACCAAAAGCGTTTGTGCCTCATGGACCAAATGTTTTGGTTATAATATAAAGCGGCCTCAAGGAAGAACGCTAAAAACCGCGAAAGGGCATACATTTTTTTGGAGAGCTGGCCCCTCCCTCACCTCTAGGTCTGGATCCGCCACTGATTAATACGCATTTCAAATATTTCTCAGTTTCGTCGTCGAGTACCATACATGGGTGAAGCCTGATAAGTAGGTGACTACACTGCAATTAAAAAAAAAAGGGGAAACGATAAAGTGGGTTGAACCGGAAACGAATTTGACACCCTAAACGAAAAGAAGCAAAGGTTTGTCTTAGTTTTAGAAGACATCAATTAAAATCTGTATCAAGTGTCTTTTTACTCAGCAAAATTTTCACAGGCCTAGACTTAGGTCTGTAAAATCAGCCAGGACGTTGTACGCGGCATCAGGTTATCTCTCGTATCTCTCCAAATTTATTCTGAATACGACATCTTTGTGGATGGAGGCAAAACATTGACTAATTTGGGGGGTCAGAAAAACATGCGTCAAATAGTTCGTTTTCCGTCCCATGTGCCTCGGCGAACTTAAAATTCCACCTCAGGGCTTTGTAAGTTCCGCTGTCTAAATGAGGATCGTCACACTCACGGGTCAAGAAGTTTTCTTTCTAAAAGAGGAGGCAAATGCGTGATTGTCTAGGGAGGAGTTCGTCTCAAATGGGTTAGTTTTCCGGCACACTTAATGTGGCCAAAATTCCAAGCATGGGCTTGGAGTCTTGACACCCTACCCTATAATTATTTTTGGAGCATTCTTGCAAGATTGAAAATTTATGGTGTCCGGCGTATAAAGAGACTTTTTATCTTATTTCAGAACTTTTTCTCCGTCCATGGCTTTTTTGGGCCGTTTTCTTCGTATCCGTATGAGTTTGATCGCTTCCGCACTATAACTAGTTATAGTTATGAAAGCTGCGTAATTTATCTGTGAAGGTTAATTAAAGTAGTTATATATATGCGTTATTGACCAAGCATGAAGTCCATACGGCTGGATCTTGGCCAAGTTCTTTTGTTTTGTTTTGTTTTTGTTTTTGTTTTGCGTTTTTTCCTCGTGCCGCCTTTTGCGACTCAATTGCCGACATTGTCCAAAAGTTCTGAACTTTGTAAGTCCCGGCTCCACGCAATTTTTTTTCATACGCGGGAACAAAACGGGCAGACCCGAGCGGGTAAGATGGGCTCATCAGCCAATCAGAGCACAGGATTCGCCTTATCTTGCCCGCTCGCGGAGCCTGCCATATAATAAATGGTAGTATTTACTGCTTGAAGCTTTTGAGGGCCGTGTACACAAAGAAGCAATTCAAATAAACTTAAAGACATTAAGAAACAAGGTAGCTATTTACAATACTTGGCCGAGTTAGAAATCGGGACCTTTCATACGTTTAAACCCTCAGCGCTTTTTAGTGGACAGGAGGGAGGGCGTGGGTAGACTGGTTCTAACAGTGTTCTCAATGTAAATTGTTGGGTGGCCTGTGTTTTGGAGCTGGCTTGGAATTCTTTAACGACATTGATCGACATTTATGCATAACGCATGATAATATTTTACTTCATCCTTATCAATGACGTTCCAGAACCATCCCCATCTCTATTAAGCGAACGGATGTCACAATCACTGCACGCACAGCTAAAATTCCACACGTTCTTTCAAATTTTTAGAAATCTGACATTTTCTGCAACTTTACTCGAAATAGATCATTTGAAGAGTCATACTTTAACTGGGGGGATTTAACCTAAAGCACACAATTACATTATTAAAACCACTCAATCAGTAGTTCTTTACTGATATAATCCGGCAGCACCAGCAAGCTCAAGATTCAGTACGTCAGTACGAGTCTGAAAAGACATAACTGAGCGAGAAACATCAAATTTTCGATCAAAGACTAGTTGTGAATAGCTTCAGAGATAATACCTGGAGATCGGGTTTTCATCCACAAAAATGGTCTTTCTCACGGAGATATCTGTTATCTATAGCATGGGTCGTCCGTACGTGTGTGTGTGGGTGTTGGGGAAGGGGGGGCGGAGGGGAGGGGGGTGTACCCAGGCGATTGGACGGCCGAGCTTTGGGATTCAAACCGCGCCTCGCGAGGCAGCTAAATGTATCATCAATGTAGGATAACTAAATGTGTGTGTTCCATGGACCAAATGTCACTACAGCAGAGTTTGTTCTGTGCTAGCCATCTTGGCAAGGGACAGAAAGAAGAGAGATTAAGAGGACTACATCTTAGATCCATACTGTGTCCTTCTTGAAAAGTACCTTTAACCTCTGTTATGGCTTCTATCATTAGTGAAAAGCACTGATTTTATCGCTTATCTGGTCAAACAAAACACGTACAAAGAAAACATAGAGATGAGGAAACTCGAGAAAAATGATGCAATGCGTAACTCATTGATATTCAAGATCACACGGAGCTAGGGTTAAGTGTAATTTAATAAGATAAGTGAGAGTAAATAAGAATAATAAGCCGGAAATAATTAAACCATTGCTTCACGAAGACAACAAAGTATTCCGCCAATATTTTTTTAGTACTACCTTACAGTTCTCTCTCTCTCTCTCTCTCTCTCTCTCTCTCTCTTTCAAAGAGTCAAAAAACACATACTTTTGCAGCCTCATGTAATTGGCAACAAGTTGTTAAGAGATGGCTTTTATTTTTGTAACATCCTCGCCAATGACCAACGAACGAATTATTTAAATGGCGCTAAACAGCTCTTAATTTGGTGTAAAACGCCTTCACCTCCTAATGGAGAGGAATAAACAAACGACTATAACATAAAGTAAAGAGATAAAAAGCAAACATGCATCACCAACCAAGGTATAATTCAACATAGGCTTAATTTTGTACTTCACTATTTATTTTATGCTGCTCTCTGAAGTTAAACGTCATGGATTAATTTGTGTTGTGGAATCTTGTGCATTTGTATCTCGCCGACTATAGTGGCGGTAGCCTTAGATGGTAAAAAATTCCAAAAACGCTGTCTTTCGTTAAAGCGGTCTCTTGCCAAGTTAGACGAAGATGCCCTTTTTTCAGCTCCGGTAATAAAAATATTTCCTGGCTCGGAACTAAAATTAAACCGTGTAAAAATTCAATATATTCTACTTGAATGAATATTTATGAGGTAAAAGGTTACTTAATCACATCGACACATACTTCACTGTCGCGAAATGTATTTCGATACTGCTAATACCATTAAAACGCCCCGCAAAACAAAACAAATTGGGACCCAAGTTTACGTCACACTAGTTAATTGTTTTCAACTGTCTTAACAACTTTAAAAGCTGTTGCTATGGTGCAATGATATAAAAACTGGAATTCACCGCATCTACATCAGTACGAAGACTACGAAGATCGACTGTCCTCAGACATTTTTTATTAAGACATATAGCGGGTAGAAAGACGAAAGACGAGAGACATGGCGATTTTAACGTTTGTGTTCATCGTTCTTTGTGCAGTAACCAGCTCTCTTGCCTGTATGTGTTTGCCAGATCACCCACAGAAACAATTTTGCGACGCAGACTTTGGTAAGTCAAACTTTTAGTCGTAGGCAGTGATGCCTTCAAGTAAGTCTATTTGTTTTATTCCCTTTTGTGTTCACTAATTTCAAGCACGGCAGTCTGTATCTTGGAGCATAACTTAGTGTATTCCTGTGGTTTCCGATTCCAATAAGTATTGTTTAAGCCAAGAAATTCTAACAAGTCTTCCACAAAACAATTTTTTTTCTCAGTGTGAAACTAATGAAGTGTTAAAAATGGACATCGTCTTTCAAGGAATCGTCGGTGCTGTTCCAAAAAGCCCGATTTCAACGACAGAAAGGTTGACATTAAATACAAACTCCATTTACGTTCGGCGTATAAATTACATGATTCGCATCAGTGTCGTGCTGAAAGAAAGAGCTGATAACTATCTTCTCAAAGTTGCTTCTCGTTGTGAATTTATGAGGTTCTCTGAGGCAAAGTTAAAATACACACCACTTCGTACATTGCTGATACCATATCGTAGGGGTACAACCGCAGAAGTCCTGCATGCTCTTTCTTTCAATTTCTTGTCCATTTGTCTGACATCACCGGAAATTAACTTAACCTGGTCCTCCTCGATTTAGTTTTCCGTTGGATTTCGGCCGAGAGAGGCCGGAGTGGAAAATGCAACAAGTTATTGACGCTGCTTGTTTCCAAACAAGAACAACAAAAACAACCCTCTCCCAAAACAGTAGTGGTATGGGACTGCTGAATATTGCAAAGTTAAAGGCTGGAACGTTTGAGTTTGTCAAGAAATCCTCTGAGAGTGAGACAATCAGAATGAGCAGAATTTCAACTTTCACGTGGTGCTCCGGGTTTCGTGTGCGGCTAAAACTGGATTTGATACGACATTTAGAAACTGAAACAGAAATTGCAAACTGATTGTAATTTACTCTTGAACTAAAAGTTCTTTCGATATTTTTTTATCGGTCAGCAATTCCTCAAAATGCTTAAGTCAACTGAAATATGTAGGAAAGAGTCATGAATTTCAGTTGAGAGATGATCCAGTGAGATGACAGTTAGGCCAATGTGGTTTAACCTGCCGGAGACCTTTCTTAACCTGAAACAGACAATATCGAGGACAAAGAGATTTTGATTTTTTTATCATCATTTGAAAAGTCGATACTTTTTCTGGTTACGCATACGGTAATATGGTATCAATTGTGTTTAATGTGTCGTACGCAAGCTTGCTTTTTAATTGATGGCAGAAACTGCAGCCGGTGCTAACCCAGGGGAAACGCGGGCGAGAAAGTTACAATGTCAGTGCCTTGTTCCTAATTGGTTGAAAAACCGCGGGAGGTTTTTCTTTTGGCCGGCATTCAGTCAGTAGGGTGGTTATACGAAATCACAGCAATTAGGAAATTAGTTTTGACAATCGAATGAAAACCCCCGTTCAAC
>BLFK01000391.1:330823-346505 GCA_014634185.1 Astreopora myriophthalma | reverse complement strand
AGTCAAAAAACACATACTTTTGCAGCCTCATGTAATTGGCAACAAGTTGTTAAGAGATGGCTTTTATTTTTGTAACATCCTCGCCAATGACCAACGAACGAATTATTTAAATGGAGCTAAACAGCTCTTAATTTGGTGTAAAACGCCTTCACCTCCTAATGGAGAGGAATAAATAAACGACTATAACATAAAGTAAAGAGATAAAAAGCAAACATGCATCACCAACCAAGGTATAATTCAACATAGGCTTAATTTTGTACTTCACTATTTATTTTATGCTGCTCTCTGAAGTTAAACGTCATGGATTAATTTGTGTTGTGGAATCTTGTTCATTTGTATCTTGCCGACTATAGTGGCGGTAGCCTTAGATGGTAAAAAATTCCAAAAACGCTGTCTTTCGTTAAAGCGGTCTCTTGCCAAGTTAAACGAAGATGCCCTTTTTTCAGCTCCGGTAATAAAAATATTTCCTGGCTCGGAACTAAAATTAAACCGTGTAAAAATTCAATATATTCTACTAGAATGAACATTTATGAGGTAAAAGGTTACTTAATCACATCGACACATACTTCACGCGAAATGTTTTTCGATACTGCTAATACCATTAAACGCCCCGCAAAACAAAACAAATTGGGACCCAAGTTTACGTCACACTAGTGAATTGTTTTCAACTGTCTTAACAACTTTAAAAGCTGTTGCTATGGTGCAATAATATAAAAACTGGAATCCACCGCATCTACATCAGTACGAAGACTACGAAGATCGACTGTCCTCAAAGACATTTTTTATTAAGACATATAGCGGGTAGAAAGACGAAAGACGAGAGACATGGCGATTTTAACGTTTGTGTTCATCGTTCTTTGTGCAGTAACCAGCTCTCTTGCCTGTATGTGTTTGCCAGATCACCCACAGAAACAATTTTGCGACGCAGACTTTGGTAAGTCAAACTTTCAGTCGTAGGCAGTGATGCCTTCAAGAAAGTCTATTTGTTTTATCCCCTTTTGTGTTCACTAATTTCAAGCACGGCAGTCTGTATCTTGGAGCATAACTTGGTGTATTCCTGTGGTTTCCGATTCCAATAAGTATTGTTTAAGCCAAGAAATTCTAAGAAGTCTTCCACAAAACAATTTTTTTTCTCAGTGTGAAACTAATGAAGTGTTAAAAATGGACATCGTCTTTCAAGAAATCGTCGGTGCTGTTCCAAAAAGCCCGATTTCAACGACAGAAAGGTTGACAATAAATACAAACTCCATTTACGTTCGGCATATAAATTACATGATTCGCATCAGTGTCGTGCTGACAGAAAGAGCTGATAACTATCTTCTCAAAGTTGCTTCTTGTTGTGAATTTATAAGGTTCTCTGAGGCAAAGTTAAAATACACACCACTTCGTACATTGCTGATACCATATCGCAAGGGTACAACCGAAGAAGTCCTGCATGCTCTTTCTTTCAATTTCTTGTCCATTTGTCTGACATCACCGGAAATTAACTTAACTCGCTGGTCCTCCTCGATTTAGTTTTCCGTTGGATTTCGGCCGAGAGAGGCCGGAGTGGAAAATGCAACAAGTTATTGACGCTGCTTGTTTCCAAACAAGAACAACAAAAACAACCCTCTCCCAAAACAGTAGTGGTATGGGACTGCTGAATATTGCAAAGTTAAAGGCTGGAACGTTTGAGTTTGTCAAGAAATCCTCTGAGAGTGAGACAATCAGAATGAGCAGAATTTCAACTTTCACGTGGTGCTCCGGGTTTCGTGTGCGGCTAAAACTGGATTTGATACGACATTTAGAAACTGAAACAGAAATTGCAAACTAATTGTAATTTACTCTTGAACTAAAAGTTCTTTCGATATTTTTTTATCGGTCAGCAATTCCTCAAAATGCTTAAGTCAACTGAAATATGTAGGAAAGAGTCATGAATTTCAGTTGAGAGATGATCCAGTGAGATGACAGTTAGGCCAATGTGGTTTAACCTGCCGGAGACCTTTCTTAACCTGAAACAGACAATATCGAGGACAAAGAGATTTTGATTTTTTTATCATCATTTGAAAAGTCGATACTTTTTCTGGTTACGCATACGGTAATATGGTATCAATTGTGTTTAATGTGTCGTACGCAAGCTTGCTTTTTAATTGATGGCAGAAACTGCAGCCGGTGCTAACCCAGGGGAAACGCGGGCGAGAAAGTTACAATGTCAGTGCCTTGTTCCTAATTGGTTGAAAAACCGCGGGAGGTTTTTCTTTTGGCCGGCATTCAGTCAGTAGGGTGGTTATACGAAATCACAGCAATTAGGAAATTAGTTTTGACAATCGAATGAAAACCCCCGTTCAACGTACAACAAGATTTAAGATTTAAGATTTAAGAACTGATATATAATGATGTTTGGGTTTCTTCCATCCACAGCTGTACTTGCCTACGTCTCGTCCCCACATACTTACGAGTCCGTGCCAAACAATCCCGTGCCAATGGTTTACAAAGTTTACACACTGAGAGTAGTTGACACTTATAAAGGTCAATCATATGTCAATGCCTCCCGCTTAGCTGACATGTCTTCTCGCTCCCATTACGTGAAGCTGTACACGCCTTCAGG
This sequence comes from Astreopora myriophthalma, assembly GCA_014634185.1. Lineage (NCBI taxonomy): Eukaryota > Metazoa > Cnidaria > Anthozoa > Scleractinia > Acroporidae > Astreopora > Astreopora myriophthalma. The sequence continues at coordinate 343,918 of BLFK01000391.1, read as the reverse complement.
TGCCTTATCTTGCAATGTTAACCTGCAGAAAGGCTACCATTTGTTGTCTGGCACGATCGTTGGCGGAAATCTTTACGCAAGCTACTGCAACATGCATAAGAAGTGGGCAGACGTGACCTGGCAGCAGCTGGTGGGCATGCGCGGCGAGTATAGCAAAGGATGCAATTGTTCGATTGGCTTTTGTTTCCATTCAAAATGCCAACAACTTTTGCTTGGCTGCCATGGATTTGATCGCAATACTGACCACCAATGCAGGGAAAAATACCAACGCTGCGAAAAACAACTTAACGTCCGAGGCGAGGAAAAGTGCGCATGGGTCGGCAGCAGAAGGTGCCGCGCGTACCTTTAACTGTCATCCGCATTGACAGAGCGGTTTTCAATTTAAACGTTCACGAATTTAATCAAATGTAATCACTCTGACCAACTAGAAAAGACTCAGGCACACAAATGAACCAATAAGACCTCAAAGCAATTATATTTCTGACACTAAGCGCGGGAAAACCCGCGTGCGACACGTCACACAATTCTTTCGGCTTTTGCTCAGTTCTGACTTTTTGAAATAGTGGCGTCACGAGGGCGTCACGTGGGGCTGAAAGGCAAAACCAAAGCAACGCGCCATTTCCGAGTTCAATTCAGCTTCTTTTTCAAAGCGAGTCTAAGAGCGACGTTTTTCTTATGAAAGGCAGTTTATTCATAAGCAAAGTAAAACGAATTACCGTCACCAATCTTTTGCATTTGGACTCGTTTTGAAAAAGAGGCTGATTTGAACTCGGAATATAGACATAATATTTTCGACAGAGAAAGCTGGAAACAGTATGGGAACATTATAAAAAATGTTTCTTTTTTTAATGGCCGATTAATGATAATACAACCAGAGAACAGGCCGGACCCACCGTCAGTTCCATATCCAAAACTCGTCGTGTGAAATTTTCATAGTTCAGGAGGTGCATTATATTTGTTTTTCTCAGACGGTCAGGCGATCTAAATCCTTTTGATTTCTTCATATATTTCCCTGAAATTTATTAGTTTTAATATTGTTGAACATCAAATTAATACAAACAGCCTAATGGTTTTCATAACGGAAATGTTACTCAGTAAGTTGAGTTTGTATGCAACTGTTTCAAGAAAACAGTTCATATTTCACATGGTTCATAGATAAATGCAACTTTTAACGACCAATGTAAAACGTGTGTTTCATTTGTAAATAAAGTCGAATTAGAAGCAAGCAGGTGAAAGACAATTTATAGTGAATTGCATTACCAATGTTTACCTTGACAAACGTCACGTATGGTCTAGGAGCCGACATTTCTCTCCCTCACTGTCTATCGGGGATAGGTGTCCGAAAGCCGGCGAGGGACCAACACTCAGGGCTGGTGTAAGCCATCCGCGGGCCGAAATCTCAGAGGTTATCGTCATGGTACAACGCTAGGGCTTACCCCTTAATAAATATATGAGCCTTTCTGCCTGTATCATTCTCACACAGCCCTTCAGCTCCGGATCGTCGCCTAGGAATTGCTGTGGCTTTTAATCTGTATTAATACGACCGTTTTAGTAACCTTTAATAGTCTTTGACGGCCGGTGCTGTTGATCCTTTCAAAAGGCTCTTGTAAAGTATTGCTCGGGCTTACAATTGTGTAGATGGGAGTCGGTGCAGTTCGTCAAGAGCTTGTTTAACTTCTTCTATTTCTACCAATAAAACAAACATACAAAGTACTTAGCCACAAAAGAAACAACTTGTTAGAAATTCATTTTGAACATAAATTATCATAATTATGAGTGGTGGGAGGGGGCCACGTGACAGTGAGAGAATTCTCCCTTTTTAACTCCGAATCGACAGTAATGAGTGTAGAGTGAAAAACCCGTTATTACAGTTGTTACTGGAGTTATCTTAGAGAGAACTGAGTGCGTTGCAGTGAAGCGTGATGCAGCTGGAAATTGTAAGGAAGTATACTAGCATATACGAAAGAAATTAAACCATCTATTATCTATTCTCTCTTTAAGATCGCAGTTAAGTCTTCACCTCTTTGTAGCTGTGATCTTGATGATGAGACAATAACTCATTTCTTTTTGCAATGTCCTAATATGCTGCCCTCAGACTTGATTTGCTCACTGCTGCTGCTCGTATTGTTTCTGATCAATGGTTTAGATATTCAAATAGGAAAAGAGTGTGTTCGTGTCCGTGTTAATCCTGTGTTGCAATTTAGTGTGAGCCCCCCGTGATGAGCTTATTTAGTTCTTGGGGCAAACATGTAAAAAAAAAATGTTTAAATTAAAATATATATATATTAAACCATCTAAAAAATATCTGACACAACTCTCGGTGGCCGGTTAACAATCATGAAAGTGAAGAATGATCATCGCAGTTAATTTTCCAATTTAAGCAATTGGAAAGGAGAAGCCTGAAAAAAATCAGGGCTTCAACGGGATTCGAACCCGTGACCTCCGCGATACCGGTGCGATGCTCTACCAATTGAGCTTTGAAGCCACACATTGGGAGCGAGGTCAATTTAGTGAGTTCATATCTCCCGTGAGGAGTGAAATGACACTGACTTACACACTTAGTTGCCCACATGCACAGAATTATGAACGGGGTGCAGTTATTATCTGGGGCCACGTTGCTTGGTGACGATTTGAAGAGATCAGCACGAGGAACACTCAGTACACTTCTCAGCCACCCAAAGCAAAATGCACTGACGTTATTTAAGATTTTTTTAAAGTAACCAACCTTGCTCTCGCTGCCGGCTGCGATCCCGCGTTTCATCTGACTCGGCATCTGAAGCAACAGCGGTCGATGCGGAAACTAAGACTTGAAGATTTAAAAACATAGTTAAAAGTTCTTCCTCTAATACTCTATACGGATTATTTTCGTCGTCATTATCGTCAAAAACATTCGCAAACCCAACCTTGTTCCCAGTCTCGCTCTCCTTTCCTCCCTTTTCTTTCTTGACTACAAAGGAGGAAAAGAGAGAGAGAGAGACTGGGTTCTTGGTTGTCGCAAACCTTTATCTCACAGGCTATGAGCACGCGTATCGTCTTGTTCAACATCCGAAGGAACAGCCGTAGATGTAGAGCCTGGTTTAGGGGAATTTTAGATATGTGATTAACAAGACACTTGATCCGCCTTTAGTGTTGGCCCTGATGACCAATTGCACCAAGCAAGGATGTCGCCTTTTCTGATCATGGCTTCATTGCGGTTTCTTTGTAAATGTCTATTGATATTTTGGCTTCCATGTAACTCTAATTATTGTTGTTTTTTTATTACTTTGTACTCCCACACAATTACAAATAACTAATATACAGGGTGTTTCAAAAGGTCGTGCCCCTTTTAGAACAAAGAAAAATATATTGCCCTCCAAACTGGCGGGTCTGTGAAGCCTTGCCAGTTAATAATCAGTGTTGGCGCTTTCAGCACAGTAACCTGTCCTCTTTAAATCAAGTGATTGTTCTAAAAGATATGGCTTCCAAAATACGAAAATAAGGGAGATACATTCGTGTAGAAAAAGGGTACGAACTTTTGAAACACCCTGTAATGGAATGAGCTGGAAACCTTGCAACTCTGTGAAGTCGTTGACGGTTCTTCTCTCTTCGTTTTGTTCGATGTCCACTGGAGGAGTTGATCTTTCAGATGATGCTGCGAAGCAAGACGAGAGGAATCCTGGCTTTTAAACTAATTTTATTTATTTCAAGATATCCTCGGCATCTACAGCATGGAGTATAAAGTCTGGCTGCCTTCGATCGCATTTCAAAACCGTCAACTACCAACTTCTAAAATTTCGATTTGAAGGCAATCACTTTCGAATTCCGCACCCTCGATCGCCTGCGCGGCACAGTTAACTAATTTTTCAAAAAGTCACATACCAAGGCGATCAGCATAGTTCATCAATGGTAGACTCATATGCACCGGTCCGTTTTCCACTCGAGGGCTCGCCGCGGTTATGGTGAGAACTGGTTCTACAAAGTAAAGGCGGACTCATTGTCATTCTTGAATTTACTTTAGACTATGCGTTTTGTTTTGTTTTTGTAGTTATTATACCTTCGTTGGAGTCGTTCGAACTCATGAACGCGATGGCAACAACCAATGGAACGACAGTAAAGGTTGCCAACACTGCTGGGAAGGAAGTCCGTAAAAAAACACCAACTGATCTGTTGAGAAAAAAAAAAGGCGAGTTTAAAAATTACTTTTGAAATCTACTGGTACAGTTTGAAAGGGTAGTTGTGAATGGTCACCAGTTGGTTGGAGTAGACCAAATAATGCTTCATGGATCTTTCGGTGCTAGCCAGTTCTGTGTGTGGTTTCTGTCAAGCGTGCACAGAAGGAGCCACCGAAAACAGGCGAGCTCAGGCGAGATTAATTAACCAGAACGTATGGTTTGTTTCCCAAGCGAGCAAAAGTACCCCAACAAACATTTTCTGACAGAAAAATTTTCCAACCCGTCCGTGTTGTCCGCGGGGTAAAGCATTTGGATTGTGAGTACTACTGCTCCCAACAGAACTCTCTCTGAACATTCAAACAATCCGTGGACGAAACGTGTATTTTCCTGAAACAAAGAAACAAAAGCATTCAACAGTATTGTATCGTGCTGTTTTCTAAACAGGAAAGTCACTTTGCAGCTTTCTATTGCAACTGTGGCAGCTGCGCAATGTCTTGTGTTGGTCACTTAAGTACCTTTCTATGACCAGTCAGCTCCTGATGCAGGGTCGGCGTTACCGTGGTGAGAAGCGAGGACATGCAAGCAAATATGACCGTGGGCGCATAAACAAGAGAAGTGCGATCTGCTGACTGCAGGTAGAACCACATACACGTGCCAAATATGGCGGTGGTAGTACAAATTATCATCACCTGGGGAAAAAGAATGAATCAAGCCTGTAATGCCGACATGCAGTGCAGTGCTTGTTTAAAACACTGCACTGCATGGTATCGCAGAAGTCACGGGTTCAAAACTACTTCAAGCCTAAACTTAATTGCGTGGAAATTTCGATTATATGAGAGTTAAATTCCTTAAGAATTCTCTTACCCTTATTTTGGCTTTGTAAACGCAGCCTTTACAGATTATTTCCGTCACAATGCGAGTTATGACGATTATCAAAGGAAAGAAGGCAATCGACTCCTGAAAAAAGGGTTGAACAAGTACATGTTTTTGTTAACTGTATTACGTGTAAGCATATGTTGGTAAGGAGGAGCGGGACTGGATAACCTAGTTTTATTGTCAATAACTTGATGACAATGGGGATTGAGGAAGAGCGAATGAGTGCTCACCGTTGACCAGTGCCATAACTGAGCTTAGTACTATATCATTGTCCTATATAAATCCCTTACTTTGCGCAACTGAAGAGTTTCGACGAGGTACAGTGGAAGGTAGCATTGGACAAGACGAAAAGCAATGTTAGTGAATAGGACAACAATCCCAACCTGAAAGCAAAGTAGGGAAATTTATTTAAAATTACCCTAAATGAAATAATTAAAGCCTGTTCAGAGCGTAAATTATGATGTTGTGAACGAAGCAAAGAAAAGTGACGCACGAGGTGCGTCATCCATTCAAGTTGGAGTTTGCATGGTGCTGACCTTGTACAGCAGAGGTTGTTTGAGCCATTCACGCCAAGTTAACTTCGGACTGCCCTCCAATCGTGTCGACTTTGGATTCACTATTGCGCTTGGTGATGAAACACCTGTTGTTGACAAGCACAGATTTTTTTTATCTTGAAACAACACTGGGTAGAATGATCAGCGCGCTTGACGGATTAGCGTGCTAAAGGAAATTGTGTTTATTTAAGTTAAGAATGCAAAAATCGGTGTTAAAATCCGACGTTTCGGGGTCTTCATGACGCAATTATCAAGACTATGAAGTAACAAATTATGCGAATGGCGTCATGAAGACAACGAAACGTCGGCTTTTAACGTTGAGTTCTGCAAGTTTTTGTTTGAGCAAATCGTTTTTGATCAATAGTTAAAGATAGGTCAGAAGTCGCCTCTGTCATATGAGAAGCAAGAGCCAGAAGGATTCGATGCACACTAGCAACTAGTACACCGCTCGCCGTGCTGCTAAAGGGAGACTGGAAGCGATGTCAGCCTTTTACGTGGTTAAACCTGGAATCGACCTTAGAAATGTATTGTGATATCATGTAGAGTTTTCACATGACGTCACGGCGGCCATATTGGTGTCTCACATAAATTCTCCAGGAAATTGAACTTCATTTGTATGCAAACAGTTCTTTTGTTTCGGTTAATAAACATGGCCGCCGATCACGTGAGGGAAAACATTGTATACCTTCTTCAAGTTTCCCTTCTTCATGTTCACTGGGACGTTCACCTTGGGGCCTGGATTCCAGGACTGTCAAATGAAACGCAAACACGAAAACGAAACCCACCGGAAGGAGAATGAGGACCAGATACTGAAACCGGAAAAGGAATAGTGCTATGAGATAATTTTACTCTGAATACAACTGCAAGTGAATAAGGCCAAACTATTGGTGAATACGTATGTGTGGGAGTTGGGCGTTGGGTAACGTCCCCTCCGCTTAAAAACTAACAAAATGTAAAACCTACCTAACGTCCCCTCTTTTGCGCTTAGTTGTTGTGGTCACTCGAGTTTTATAAGCTCTGGACCCCCCCGCGGCAAAAAAAAAAAGAAAAAATCGAGGAGCTACAGTAGCTATATCAGGTAACAGCAGTAAACGCCAACGCACCGACCCAGCCACTCCAACCTGCACATTTTACCCTGTAAATCAAAGAACTTCCATGTGGCACTAACCGTAAATTGCTCGCTGATATTTGAATTCACCCTCTTTTCTGTGCTTTCTTGCAGTAAAAACCACAACACTATATAAAGGCATACTTTACACATACGGACAATGGACCTGCAAAGAAAAATCACCGAAAGAAAAATAAGTTTTTTATTGTGTGTGATCGTCGAGGTGCTCGTAGATAGTTGCCATCTATATCATGTGTAAAAAACATTTGCCTGTTACCGTTCGGCCTGTAAGTGCCCTTACTTTGCACAGAAATTCTTTAGTTCAGGGAAACCTCAACGGAATTAAAGTTACATGAGACGTTTTTCACTTAAGTAATTATTAAAACAGACATGCCTAAAATTTATTCGATCAATTTTTTTACCTCAGAACCGGTCGCAATTAAGTTTCACGGGTATCACCCACTTAGAATATAAAAATATATTTTATGAGTGCTCGAAAGAATAGTTAAATTTGTACGGGTTGGTTCTTTGAATTAAAAAATACAATAGTGTATGTATGTATTGCCAATTTTCCTTTCCATGTTGTTTTTGGTTATTAACACACAAGTTCGCGTCTCTAATTGGCTATTTCCATTTTCTCTCAGCAAGACCCAAACCATCTTAGTTATGTGAACTAGAAACAATCCATCACTAAAAGTTTGCGATGATCTTGCAATCAATGGCATACCCATCCAAATAAAATATCTTTGGAATAATGATTTACATGGGAAAAAAGAAAAGCCAAAAAAAAAAAAACTTGCGTATTCGCTCCAAGGAAGCTTGAGATCGATCTTTTTTTAGTCGACCAAAGGAAATTTATGGCGTTAAATTTGAACAATTGAAAACGGTGTCGTGTACTTATTCTTTCAAGTTGTTTCAGGTACAAACTAATCAGCAAATTTTAAAATTTCTGGTACTCATTGTTAATTCAAAATTATAAGAGGAAGCGTTGCGAAGGTGGCCTCACCTCGATGTTTCTGAGTCATTTTCTGCTCGTACTTCCTTGATGAGTGACGAGTAGCTTAACTCAGCCAGCTGCCAGCAGACTGACAAGAAAACCACCGGCATCAGATAATACATCCCCAATGCCAAATGCGAGCTACCATCCCCACAAAACAAACACGGACTAAAAGCAAATGGCCAAGCGAAAAGTATTCCCGCTGAACCAACAGCATGCCTGGCTTTTTCAATTCCGTACGCGGAAAACGACTTCCATAATCGTTCGTCACAGCTGAGATATACAACAAGCAAAGTTACGGCCATGAGAGTTTGAGAAATAAAGAATAAGATTCCAACACTGACGGGAGACAATCCTGCTACATTCTGAAGATAGAGCAAGGCGTAGCTGTACCACACGCTCAAGGTCAAATTGTTCAGTAAATGACCTGTCTTGCAAGCAATACGGTTTCGCATCAAAAGCGTTGTATCTTCACCGATGTCATCAACACCATTGTTGCTTGATGCTGCTGTAATATCACAAGAACTGGCCATATTTGTCAGACTTGTCAATCTTCATGCTGATTTTTCCTTTATGGCGCCAAAAGTGGAGATTTGCGATTTCACGGGAAGAGTGCTGTCCTTACAGCCGCGCTTCGAAATCTCTGTTCCACGACGTTTTAATCTTTTAGGTCTACGTTATTTTTCATTCTTCACTAGTGTGATTTACGAATTCAAAATCGTAACAAAAATCCTAAAACATTTCCTTTTGGATGTTATTGATTCACACCAAGACTGCAAGAAATCTGAATTTTACACGCAGTGAGGCACTGAAAAATAATTATTCCGGGATCAGTCGCGTGGGAATTCATTGATTTAGACTACAGATTCAAGGTTTCTTGATCGAGATTGAAGATTCCTTGGTGGTCTGGGAGAGCACTCAATCAACCCACAGATTTCTGTGGTTCATAAAATATTCATTGAGACTGACGTACTCCTTTCGACTGCGATTATGCTTAATTTGTTCGATGAGAGGGAAATACATACTAATCGTGTCGTTCAGTGGGTCTTATGGTGTCCCGCGAGCCAGTTGATTTCATACTTTGGACCGCGCCATCTTGGACAGAAAACATGTCACCTCAATCCCACGTTAACTGGTAGCCATGGTGATATCGACATCACAACTGTTCACTCTTTGCGGGCTCTTAGTCAAGAACCACAAAAATTTGAATTTTTGATTATCGTTAATTCACAGAACTGTATACATTCCCGTGAATCAATCTCAACCAAAATTATATTAAAACGGTTCTGTGTGTAGTAAATGGAAAGGGGTGTGGAAAGGCGGTGCGGGTTGGATCACATTTCATGGGAAACAAACTAATCATTTCACATTTCACGGACAATAACCTCACGCTTCAGGAGTAAATTAAAGTAAACGATGCTATACACTATGCAAAACGTTTTACTCAAATAAAGTACGTAGTTGAAATTTAAATTTAAATTTAAATCTTCGGGATGTGCGGTTTTTAACAAAAAAGTTTCCAGCTGCTGGTATAAAATCATGGCAATTTTGACGACGGCGTTTTCACAGCTCTTTCGATTCAAGTTTAAGATTTATATTTAGGGAATTTGTTATTAGGAATATAACCCAGGGGCATAAGGCAAATTCTCGATACATCAACAACAAAAAGAAATGCAACAAGACTGCATTCTTTCTATCCATTGCAAGTTAGGATAATCAATTTTGAACTGTTTTCAATCGTCTTATAGAGTATTCATAGGAGTGAAACAATCGATGTTGATACATATTTTCACCTGGCACTTAGAAATACAATAAATATCTAATCTCAAGACTCTGCAAATTTTCGTTTCATAATGGAGACAAGACGACACCGAAACGGGAAAATCCGAAAAATCATGTTCTCTCATTAACATTTCCTCCAAATCTTTAGGGAATTCGACTGAAATTGAAGTTGTCTCATAATTTTCAGTTTGAGTGGCAAAATGCTCGGCCGCCAGATCGAAAAGGTCTTAAACTAGTACATTCAATGATGACTGGTAGTCATTATATTTAATTTGTATAGAATTTCTTCCAAGTATGTCAATCCAACCGCCTGGAAGTATTGTATATTCATTCATAGAAATGAAAAAAGGAATCCCAGCGATTAATATTTGGATGGTAGTACCTTCTCTCTTCCCAGTGGTACACATTGGAGTAGACCGTTTCAAAACTTGGCGCATGCGTATTTGCCAAAATTGATAAATTGCTACCGGTACGAGTTGCATTTTACTACCGAAACCTCCCTTGGCGTCTCTTAGGATTCCTAGACACGCTCCATAGCCACAATGTTTGCTGCCAAGTCACTGCTCATGCGTATCATAAAGTTTAGCGTGGCTGTTATTCTCGGAAAACACAGAAGACAAAAATGAGATGGAATCAGCAACAGAACTGCGTGTGACGCTTGCTATGCGTTTTCATTGCTGCGCTCAGTGATTGGCCGAAAAATTTCTCGAAGCGTTTGCCCTGGGACAAGAGATGATGCGTTCAATGTAAGTGGCATAGTCCATGTTAACAAGGAATCGGATCTGGATTCGGCCCTTTGTGTATATAGCCTTATATATCGAGAAAGCGAGCGAATTTTGCTGTAATAAACGCCGAAACTTGAGGTCTATAGAGGAACCAAAAAAGTAGTCTTTACACAATTACATGTACTTCTGTTGCAGAGGATTCTTCACCCAAAGGACTCAGAAATTCTCGCACATGCGACGGTAAGCCATTTTCATGTATTCCTATCGACTTTTTGCTGATCATCAAACCAGCAGGGTCCCAAGACCAAGAGTTCCCCATCACATGACTTTATCAGTTGCGCAAATACAGCGCCAAGCCATCTTTCTACCTCGATCGTACATACGAAAAGCTGTATTTAACTGTGTACAACCCTGTATTAGATATGTATAGTCCTGTATAGACGTATACAGCCCTGTAAAGCACTGTGTAGCTATGTATAGCCCAGTGTAGCAGCGTAAAGCCCTTTACAATCCATCAAATATTTTCGCACGCACGCAATTGGTCTAAATGCGTCACGTGACCGAATATACCCCAGCTAAAACTGGGGAATATCCGAGAATATTCCCCAAGTGATATTCCCTAATTTCCAAAACTTCAAAACGCGAAAATATTCGAAGGATAATAAACACACTAGCCTCAATTTGGCTTTAAAAATATGCTCGGATATTTGTCCTTGGACATTATCTGTTCCTCGAAGCTCACAGCTCGAAGCTCGCTTCTCGGAACAGATAATGTCCGCGGACAAATGTCCGAGCATATTTTCGCGCCAAATGGAGGCTATTGTTTATATATGGCCCCTATTTAGCTTGGTATAGTCCTTATTGCGCTGTAAAGTCCTGTATAGCCCTATATAGCCCCGCACAGCCCTAACCTTCCTTAGCCCTGTAGACGATGCCAAATCTTAAGCAATGCTTTGGATGTAATTCTTAAAAATGATAATAATAAATGAAAATAACAACAACAAAAACAAAAACGATAAGTAGGTAATCGTTTAATTTTCTCCTGAAGCATGAAGTTATTGTCCGTGAACTGTGAAACGGCTACTTTGTTTCCCATGAAATGTGATCCAAACCGCACCTTCCTCCGTTTATTACAATTAAGGGAATGTCTTTTTGTAGTAACGTTTTAGTATAATTTTGGTTTGAGATTGATTCACACGAATATATGAGCTTTATATATATAAAGCTTGTTGTTGTTGAGACGGGAGTCATTTTCACAGGTAATGGGATGCCGTAAAATGTACCGACGTGGCTCGAACGTTACCGCGTTTTATTGTGCTTTATTATAGTAATGATTCTGTGGGCAGAAATCCCCTACAAAAAAAAATTCGGTCAGTTGACCGGTAACACCTTAGGATTTGAACGTTCAGTTACCTTCTATCTGATATTAAACTTCTCGGAATTATTTCTTACTTTATTTCAGATTCCGAGATCGTCCCAATTGGGACGAAGGTTTCATATTTAACTCCGTAAGACAAAGGAAATTAATGTTTAAGTTTTGAGTTAACCGTAGCGGAGAAAAAAATAACCGTTAGCTGCACAAAAGGCAAAACCTTAGCCATTAACCGTAAAAGCCACCACCCCAATGGGAATGAGACTCTCTTGAAATCTCCACATTGCTTGACTTACCACAGAAAAACCTGGTACATTGAACACAGTTGCATTGACAAGAGATAACAGAAGACCACATCTCAATCTGTTCATGAACCCTTTTTATTGAGTTTACCCAACATAACCACGCTTGACTGATACCATAGAAAACAAGGTCACTACTTTGTCATGTTACTCCTCTAGTGACTTTACTTACAGTATTGCATTTTCGGTCACACTGATCTCAAAATTACATTATAATTATAAATTATTATTGTTATCAAAGATGAGAATCTATTCAGAATATTTTTTTTTTGAGGAGGAAATCGAAGCAAAAATAGAACAATTAAAGGTAAATAAAATTTCCCGCTAGACAAGGAGTATAGTGCGTATTTCATCAAATAAATTAAAGCAATCAATTTGCGTACATTTATTTTATAAATCGACAAATTTGATCTCGCTCTCATAGCATAACTTAAGACCTTCATGTACATATAAACTCTTCAAGAAGGGTCAGCATTGGCAGTCCAATCCCTGCCAACTCAGTGCAATTTAAATATATTCCCTATATCAATTTAATACCGGCACTCAAATCAATCTGATCAACTATTCCTTTCCTTCCCCTGAAAAAAAAAAAAAAACGGACGTGATTTTGCTTTTGGTTACGAGATAAATAATTCTGATATATTTCTTTAGGAATTACTTCTGCTTCAATTTTAACAATTAAGTAAATATTTGTCTTTCGACAACAACGGCAACCTGGTTAACCCTCCATTTGACTAAAAGCCGCTCAAGTCCAAAAATGGATCTTTCTCAACAAGACTGAGACGTTCTCACGCGGTAGCACATCGCGTCACAACACTCTTCCGCATCACGTTCTTGTGACGCCTTTATCACATAAAAACGCAACAGTAGCGGTGTGACGTTAAACCTCTGTTGATTTGAGATATGGCAATACCGCAAACTGGTCTACATCGTCTGTGTTGTCGTCTTTCGCTGAAACTTAAAACAACAAAGACAAGCATGCTTGAGTCACACACATTCGGTTATTCTACTACATGCTCATTCTCTACCATTCTCTTCTCGGTTGGTTAAGTGACCGGAGGCGGAATTTCGATTGCTAGTTTGAAGCAACTACTATAGTATTGGACAGAATTAAACTAAATAAATAAAGAATGAAAGGAAGAAAAGAAAAGAAAGAAATTAGATCCCCTCTCACCCCAAAATCAATGATGAATCTACGCACAAACCAACGCGCGCCATTTTTCCATCA
>BLFK01000391.1:309018-324018 GCA_014634185.1 Astreopora myriophthalma | reverse complement strand
GCCTTTGGCAACGTGTGGCATCAAAGACAAATGACTGATTTCCACCATGGGCCAACCAACGCTGAATAAAGCCGCAAATACACAATAATACGCGACCGGAACCCACTCGGAACTTTCTCCATTGCAAACTAGACACGGGCTAAACACAAACGGCCAGATCACTGCGATTCCAGCTGATCCAAGGAGATGCCATATTTTTCTATTTCCGTAATTCTTGCTAATTTTCTCGGAGAGGGACTTGTCGCATCCATAACCGATAAAAGGAGTAGAAATTGCATCGGCGATTTGAGACGAAAGAAAAATGTAGCCGATACCTGTTGCCGAGATTTTCAGTATTTTGCTGTAGAAGATAATGAGGTAAGTGAACCAAGCTTGAATGCAAAGGTCGTTGAAAATATGGCCAACACCATAGCAGAACTTTTGTTTACGTGAAGTTCTTTCCTCTTTGTGGACTAACTGTCCATTCTTTTTACCGCGCCCGCAAATCCAAACCATTCTGAGCTACGCCTAAATCGTTCTTGCCGCTAACGCTGAACGCGAAATCGGGACAAGCTCCTTTTTCAATCCCTGCTACCGCTACAGGATTTTTCCGCGGAGTGATGACAGAAAGGAAAAGCCGAATGTTTCGCTATATTTGGAAACAGTCGTCACGCGCTATTGTTCTCTTGACGTATGATTGACAGTTGTCAAGCTGTAGTTATGCAGGAGGATAAATGCTGTTTTCATCAACCGACATTTTTTTCGCGGCGGGAGCGAAGAGAAGGAAAAGGACGAAAAGAAGACCTTTTACAATTATCCCAAACTGTGTCTACTTCGTGGCAGACATTTATCATTTCGTGGAAATGTTGTCATTGTTCACATCGTTTTCTCGTCCGATCGTTGAAAGCGTCGAACCGTGAAATATCGTTTTTCAGAATAACAACTCTATTTTAATGATTTTCAGCCATTATAAACAAAGGAGGAGACGAACCGTAAAAATGGTTGCATTGTTTGAAACTTACATCACGATATGTGGGATGATTGGTGAGGATTGTGCAGTGCTTTTGTTCGCCAGTGATATTGGAAAGAAAGTAGTATTTTCTGGAATGACGCAAGGAAAACGAAAACTAAAAAACCAAACCAAAACAAAACAAAATGAAAAAGTAAATAAATAAATAAATAAATAAAAAGAGGGACAAATATTTTCCTATTTTGTTCACTAGATAAGCCCCATACATCAAGTATTCGTTCTACGAGATTGAATGGCCTCTGATGCTCACGTGAGGTTTTTGTGTGTGTGTGGGAAGTGGAGGTGGTGTGATAAATTTTAAAAATGTCAAGGTCAAAGTTGATTGTCAAACCGGATAACTAGAACGATTCTGTAAGTAAATAAAAAGAAGAAAGGGACATGACAGTAGGCGAGATTCCAGAACTGCCACAACTTATAAAGAGAAAGTACCTTAAGAAAGGAGCATCCGAAGTAGCAGGAAACATTTTGGATGTAAATCGATTTCAAAACCACCACGTGCATGATGCAATTCACGTGACAGGGGAGTGCGAATCTGCATTTTGATATTTCCTGAATAGCACACGAGAAAGTAGCGATATCACGAACATATTTCCGTCTTTTATTTCGTTTTTTATTTTCTTGACTTATGTATCTGTTCATTAGGTCATTTTTTATTTGTTAGTCTCTATATCGGGCGGATTGCAATGCCGGTTTTTCTGGCAGAGTCGCCTGATTTACGAAGCACTTGGTGCAACACTGATACCATTCTATAATCCTGCATAAAAAAATGCAGCTAAGAAAATTGCTTCGGAACTTTAAAAACTCACAATTGAAACTTTGACTCAATGACGCGAGTATGAGCGATTCATTTGCCGATAAAAATGATGCATCAGAACTTTCCCATTTTCTATTATTGTTCCCACAAGTTGTGGCTGACTGACGTGTACAGGTCAAGTTGGGCAGCCCGTGGAGTAGCTAGCGCTGCAATCGAATCGCCTTTGTGACTTATAAAGTAATTATTTGAATATTGTACAGAAGACGAACGCCTTAGGTTTTGACCGCAAAAGTTCAAGAGCCGAACTCTTTGATTTATTTTGGAGACGGCACATAATTTTACGGTGCATGTACTTCAGTCCCCTCTCTGTTATATAATGATTTGTCCGGCAGGCAAACCTCATCAGACAATGCCGCGTATGAAACGTGCAATGTATAGTTCTCTTGGCGCATGAGGGCAGGAGTTGTTAATGCCAGTACAAATGCTTTTTAAAAGACATTTCCTCTGTAAAAAGACTGCCTCCGTAGCGGAGTTATAGCGGTTCAAAGTCGGCCAAACCTTCATACATTTACTGCATGAATTTTAGCCGTGTTTGCTCCCAACCAAGATAGAGAGAGAAAGAGTATCTTTTTCTGTGTTACGTAATAGATACGTACTTATAAAAAAAGAAATCACCGCTTTCAAAGTGTTAAGGAACGGAACGGGAAGCGAGAAGTTCATAGCGCCCCTCGGCCACTGCCTGCCCTCTTACTTCGGAAGAGAGAAGGCGATAAAACGATAACGGACAGTGCAGGGTACTTCTTGATGAAAGATCTCCTAATGCATCAACTGAATTTATCAATTGCCCATATGAATCTCCGAGTGCAAACGGCAAGTAACCGGCAAGCGAGTTGCTACACGCAACAGGGACTGAAGTGATTGCCTGCTTCTCTACCGCTCTGGTGCGACTTCAATGGCGCCTCACTCACCATTTGGTTTATTATTACAAGAGAGGATGTTCGGTCGAAGGTTCAAGTACCACTGAAGGAAACACCACATTTGAATGCGCTATACATTTAATATTTCAACACTGGCAACTGCGATTCAAGTGAAAACAAAATAAGTGAACACAAATTACGTAAATTGTTCTAAAAGTAAAGGACGTAAAGAGCAACGGAAAACACGAAACAAGTACTTACAAACTGTGGTGCAACTTGAAATAAATGTAGGCCAAAAGGCTGCCGAGAACGGGGGAAACAACAATGTTATAAACCGAACCTAGAAAGGCAGATACTGGACAACGACCGAACTTAAGAAAGGGAAAAATTATGCGTAATGACGCTGAAACAAACTTATATACTTACAAATAAACGTGTGAAAGGACTACAGGGAATAATCACAACATCTAGTTAACACTTAGACAGTATTACAACGCATACACATAACAATACACACTTGACAACGAACCACGCAATCAACACATTCTATTTTGTGTATTCTAGTTGCTACAGAGGATGAGCGCCATATGATTTGAAAACTTGACTTGCTTCCGAACTTTTTGAAATAGCTCCAACTGACAAAAAGGCACTGTAATACAAGGTCCTGTTACGCTACCATAAGTGTTTTTATTCTCAAGGCCAGACAGTTTGCTCGAAATTTGGAATATTGTAATTTGAAATTTTGGATATAGATAGATAGATAGATAGATAGATAGATAGATAGATAGATAGATAGATAGATAGATAGATAGATAGATAGATGGATAGAAAACATTTCCAGCTGCCGTCCGTGCCTCAATCAACTGAAACACCTTTTCTTAGAAGCTCCCTAATATTGCGGTGTCGGTCTTGACGATGCAGCAGCTGGCTTGCAAGCATGCCGGGTGACGTGAACTGGGAAGAGGGCTTTGTGTCAGATTGGAAGCCAGCCACTCACGGTTCATCTTTTTACCACCTTCAACGATAAAATTAATTTACACGTCAGTGCAGGGAAGATCAGCGATCTTTGCATAGAGATAGAATGTTCCGTCTTCTGTCGTCTGGGTACTCTGATCGGTTGTCTCAACTAAAAATAATAACAAATAGAGCCTTTTTCAATACTTCAGTTTAAAGTTCACCAAAACCGCTGGATAAAAAGACAAAAGTCGTATCTGTACGGGGTTAACCTCAACCTGAAGTGTACCGGCGAGAATTCTCACACTTCTATCGCGGAGACCTTAACGTTTTCTCTTATGATTCAACACTTTGTTGCTGGTGTTGCTCAAAACATTGTAACTTACTAGTTAGTCTAGGTGGCAGGCGTTGCAAGGGGA
This sequence comes from Astreopora myriophthalma, assembly GCA_014634185.1. Taxonomy (NCBI): domain Eukaryota; kingdom Metazoa; phylum Cnidaria; class Anthozoa; order Scleractinia; family Acroporidae; genus Astreopora; species Astreopora myriophthalma. The sequence goes on along the minus strand of BLFK01000391.1, from coordinate 319,965 downwards.
AAGGGAATGAGGGATTCGGCGCGAAGGAATTCAGGTGCGCGATGACGCGAAGCCTGAATTTCTTCGCGGCTAATGCCCCTTCCTCTTCCCATTTCAAAGCCTGCCACGCAGGCTACTTACTAGTATGACCAATTTGATATGAAGAACTACCAGGACGTGACTACCAGGGGCTGGACTACCAGGACACGTGATTGGCATTATTGGTCAACAGTTCCCGTATGCTCCACAGAGCCTCGTTACAAACCGTTCAATGGTTTAAAGTTTTTCTTTTACTCTACGCTAGCTGTCACAGATGACGATCGATAAGAAAGTGGGTTTTTTGTTTGATTGCTCATCAGTTCCCCAACAACAGTGTTATAGTGGTTTTCATATTTACCTTTTGGTCGACAAGACAGCACAAGTTTCGACTTGAAAACAAGTCCCACGATTACAATGGCGACGGCTGCCGATATCCCAGGAGCCAACGTAAACACCAGGCGCACATAACTGATACACTCCTCACACACCCCTCTGAAAACCAACAAAAATCAATGAACAACACTTCACTTCGAGCAGTTTTCACCAAGACTGAGTCAACCCTTTCCCGAATATAGAGGAGATAGAGTCTCCCCCTGATGGCCTCCTGTTTCCACTTGAGTGTCGAAAGTGATCGGCACGTGATTGCTTTCGGTCTGCTCTATGATTGGATAGCTGAAAAAACTCGCGCGGACTTTTCAACCAATCATATGCAAAACTAAAACCATTTTGCGACTTAGTCACTCTCGTTTTTCTCGTTCCCAGTGCCTGGCGCTGGCTGCTTTGACTTGCTTTGCGTTCTAATTGGCCAATAAAAACACGTTGTGATTGGTTCTGTGATTAATGTGGTTTTGATTTTACAACAGTCAGTTGAAAACCGCTCTAAAATACAGAAATCACTGTGCTGCTTCAATATTCAGCCAAGAACAGGATGACGCAGCCCAATTTTTAGAAGTACTGCGCCGTCACTCCACGAAAAAATGACAGGCGTAAGGGTGACTTCAATTTGGGATTAACTGAGTGGGCGAAACGACCCACGGTGAGCTTAACGATCTATTTCTACACATCTTAGCTGGAGTGACCTCGAATTTACGTCACTGTCTGTCTACTTATGTTTCTAAATAATTATCATTTGCTGAGAACCATCGTATATTGGACGCCATGGGAAGTTGTATGGCGGCGGCGAGGTCCTTGATGTTGACGTAAGAGGACCAATTATTCAAGGAAAAATAAAAAATAAAAGGCAGATGCATAATTGAAGATTCATTCGTTTGATGCCAGCAGATGATTGTCTCTGTGATCCTCTCTGGTACCCTTGTTTGACGACGAGTCGCTTGCGCACAAAGGAATTCGTTATGATGACCGATCATAGACAGTAGGTCGTCAGGGAGATTATCACAACTATGAGTGCTGTCGTGTTGTTTACTTATGAGAAACGGCTTTTCGTCTCTGTTAACTAAGTTTTATAAAAGGATTCCAGCACCGGCATCTCATCTAAAAGGCGAGAAGCAGTACTTTGTTCAAGATAAGCTGTGGCCCTTTGGGCCACTCGATTTTTGCCGCGATATAAATCGTCGGTATCAAGGGACTAAGTCCAGCATTTTCCGTTCGTACCCCCTTCGTATACCTGGGCAAATGAGAGGACTGAAGCCCGTGGGCATTTGGGGCCCTTATCAAAGGCAAAGGGGTACGAACAGAAAAATTAAGTTTTGTTCAGCATGACACTGGAAAAAAAAATATCGGTGTATGACATCTGTAAACTGCAGACCGCAGACTAAACCTAACCTAACCTTAACTCTCAATTATTTAACAATTATTCCATGAGCGCGCGTTGAATATGAGACGGTAAATTCTAGCTTTCTCATTGGTAATTTCTCATTTCTCGACGAAAGTTGGCTTACTGCGAACAATTTTATGCTAAGCGACATTTGCTGCATTCATTTCCATATAAGGTCAAACGCAGGCATAATGGCTGATAACCGAGATCCAGTGAACCAATGAGAAAGCTAGAATTGCATTATCCGAGGTTGAGAATTTAATAATAAGGGTTAACTGTTTTAAAATGGGTGCTTAGACTTGAATAATGTTTATCAGCGGTATCTGTAGGCAGTCTGCAGTACCAGTCCGTGAAATGTCATACACACAAAAGAATCACCTCACAGTTGATACATGGCTTCACAGGTATAATTAATAGTTGGAAACATCTTCACTGGAAACTCTCAACAATTTATAAAATCAAGGCACAAACCCCTCCGGACTGTCAGGATAAAACGACTGGATTATTAGGACGACCACACCAACAAATCCTTTGTCTAGGAAACCCATGAATGAATACACAAAGCCACCGGACGCCTGAAATGAAAGGGCGCACATGTGAGCGGTCATCGCTATGAATTCAAAATTAGCATCCTCGTTGTAAATTGATAAACACACGATTTGAACGTGGTCCAAGCTCATAGCTTTGGCCGATGTTACGCAATTTTTGGACACATTTCATCACTGGAGCCCGTTGCTAGTATTGTCTGTCGGTTGAGCCTTCTTTCGTTTTGGCAACTCTGTGGACGGTCAACTCTGCTCAGCGGGCGTTCGCACGTGATACTCAATAATCTGCGATCAGACTCTCATTCCTTCTTGAAATCCCGTTATGATCGCTACCCCCCTCCCCCCACCAAACCCCAATAAGAACGCCTGATCACCGCTTAGATCCACAGCTACGCCTACGTCTGCGCCAACTGAATGTATTACACTATCTAGAGTATTTAGGGTTCAGGACTTGGAATCATTAGCTTGCATTGTTTTCACCTCACCTGAGATCAACTCTTCAGTTGCGCTTTCAGTAATTAAATAAGCAACAGGCGACCCTCAGTTGAATTATATTACTATTATTATACCAGTTAACATTTGTTACCACTAACGGAGGTCTGTAGCCTTAAAAATCGACGTGTGTCTTTTGTTTTTGAGTGCCAGTATAAGTTCTGGACAACTGGGGGGCCCGGTTGTTCGAAAGCCGATTAACGCTAACCCTCGATTAAAAATTAACCGACGTTTTAATTTCGCCCTCTGAAAACGCTTTCAAAAAGCGGTTTTAGACCGAAGTGGAAGAAAAGTTTAAGTCACAAATGACAAGCAAAAATCTTTCGGGAAAATCTTTGTGAATTTGTAAAGAAACTGGAATCAAAGTTCACTCTAACCCAGGGTTAGCTTAATCGGGCTTTGAACAACTGGGGCCTGGGATTATCGCCCCATGTAGGTCCTCCGATTGCCTCACCTTGTCAAGTCCTATCATATCAGCCGTCATGGACAGTACAGTCACAAGCATGACCGAGTTACCGCTGCCCATGGTGAATGCTGCAGCATATACTGCATCACGACCAGTAATGGTCTGAACGTAAAACCACGCACATGCGCAAACAATAACTGTGCTTGCAATGCAGAAAGTCCACTGAAAGAAAAGAACGGAGGAATGAAAATTTGACCACGCAGTCTGTGCGCAGTGCGTACACAGATTTCTCTCAGTGAACTCAACTAATGAACGGAAAAGCATTGAACACAAAGAATACCAAGAACAAAATGTTTGATTCGTGGCTGTGATTCAATTTGCTTTAGGCTTGCTCCAGAAATTTCGAAAAGTGCTGAAGTATATAGAGTGATTATTATCCATGAGGCTTAAAAACGTTAGCAGCAGCACCTATTGTTACGTCTAAAGTTATTGTTTTCGTTCTTTTGTTTTATTTGTTTTATGACATCTGTGAGTATCACAGGTTCTCAGAACACCGAGGAGGAGCCCAGATGTCTCGCGACATTCCCCAATGGCTTACTTTGATATCAAAGATCTCAGTCACCTTAGTTCCCAGTTTCTTGCTGATCCTCTTAACTATAACACTTGAAAATGCACCGCTGATCAGAATGACTAAGGGAAAATATGCAATGGCTTCCTGTGGGAAATAAAAATTAAAGACAAAGTTTTGAAGAATGGAAAAATAATATGAATATTAACTACGAAAAGACGAATGGTCTGCGAATTGACTGTGTAAATATCATCGTTCAAGCAAGGAAAAAGGAAAAACGGTCTGACAAAATTCGATCCATTATGTTTTACTCACTTTCTGGAAATGTAGAGCCTCCGTTAAATAGAATGGGAAGTAAGTCTGTGAAACATTTATGGTGATGCGGGTACACGTGTAGACCACGCCCATCTGAAGGCGAAAAAGAAAAGTGAAACTGACAATAAAAATAAGAAAGATACAACAAGTAGGCAGGCAAACTTAATTTTCTAGTGAACCCCTCTTACCGCGTAAAATCTCGGATCTTTGAGCCATTGTCGCCATGTTTTGCCAGGTCTTTGTTTCACCGACTCCTTCTCTACTGTTTCGATGCACAACGAGTCCTGTTCACAAGATTGGTCATCTGATGGCTCTGACGAGAAGCAAAAGTCTGAATCAGCTTGGATATATTGTTGCTGTCATTGGATATCATCTCTTTACAAGAATGCAGCTTTTTGGCTTTCCTTGAGCAGTCTTTTTGGCTGTCATATCTAACGTTTGAGTGGTCATTTTACATTGAATGAGCATTTATGCGAAGAAGATTGATAAGGAACAATATATTTATGACAATAGCGTTCACGCGGTTGTACTTGGTCGTTCAGTACTGACTATTGGCCATTGAGTGCCATGGAAGTTTTGTTAAAAAGACAGTCTCAGTTATCAACCATTCGGTTCTTTCTTTTCTGTCATTGGTATTGGGTGGATTTATTACGGTACAGTTTCTTATTTTTTCCCCGTTTTTAACAATTTTATTTCATGATCAGGCATAGCACAAAGTTAAGTCACTATAGAGTTACAAAAACAGCCCATAGCAGAAGTACTTAAAGTTATGCTCTTGGTTGTTTTCGATTAGACCTTGCACATCGATCATTTAAAGGCACAACCACGCGCGCTCGGTTTTGGGGTGCGTAGCACTCGAAAAAGCAGAGAACTCCGTTTAGGCCCAGCTATGCTATGTCTCGAGTCTTACCTTGAGCGACCTCCTCTGTGTCTGTTGTAAAGGACACAGGCTCGATTGTTCCCCAGTGGAATAAAAAGGAAAAGAAAAATCCCGTAGCGACCACAATTATGCTCAGTTGCTGCGAGTAAAGTAAGTAACATCGGTCAACACAAACACAAACATGTCTAACACTAAACTATACCTAGCAGTGCTCTCCCGTGGTATACAGCTGCTTGTTATTCTTTGAAAAGAGATAGTAACCGATTTGAATCTGTTAAACTATTAAACACCAATTCTTTCAAAGAGGGGGTGAATAGGGGTGTGCAAATCCGCCGATCTGTTAGGATTTAGCAACGAAATCCGTCGATCCGTTAAAGGAAGTCCATAAATCCGAATCCGCTCAATATTTGCATTTTTCATTTGAGAGATCTACGATCCGAACAAGATCGGCGAGATCCGCAATCCGAACTTTATTACAGGCAAAATCCATAATCCAGGCCAGAAAGAACGATGAAAACCGCAATCCGCTGGAGTTGCAGGATCCGAAAATCCGTTAAAATTTCGCTCTGAATCCCAAATCCGGGCAAAAATATTTCCAAAATCCGCCGATCCGTTGGCCTATTCACCCCCCTCTTTCAATTTGGCCGTACAAAGCGGGTGTAAATTTTGAAATTTTGAATCTGGACTACATCATGACTTTTGACCAGCCAAATGACATTTATCGAGGGTACATTCTTGTGGTCAGTGTTGTTTACTACGATTTACCGGGTTGTTCTAACTTTTGAAATTGTGGAAACATACCTAGTGTACTGAACATGGCCGTGTCTTTCATTGCCGCCAAAGTTTCTCTCTGTCTACAAAGGCCACTTCTTCAGCAAGGAATATGAGTCAAGATGTTTGGTTCCAACTTACCGTAAATTCTCGTTTCAAGTTGGGGCTTATTCCCTCCTCACTCTCTTGTCCAAGCAGAATCCAGGTTACCACATAGATAAAGATACCGCACACAAATGTCAGTCCAGACCTGAAACGGAACGTGAAATCCCGCATGCGTGAGAATTAATGCCGAATGCGAACCACTGCGGCGCAAGGTCCGCTCCGCCACCGCAGCCACCTCAAAGATACTATCATAAGCCACGAAAGAACTCCACAGGCTTAAAAGAATAAATTTGTTTTGGATGGAGAGTATTGTACAACTCATGAAAGGCACCGGTTGTTCAATCGCTTGTTGGATGGAGCTGTCCACTGGAAAAATCACTATCCACTGGCCGATAACTCAATTGGTTTGGCTAGCTTGCTTTATCCGGTGGCCCCAGTTGTTCGAAGGGTGGATAGCGCTATATATCTACTGGATAAATCATTATATCCACTGCATAACTCAATTGGTTTTGTTAACCATTTTCCGTTGGATAGCGATTCAACCGGTGGATAGCGTTATCCACCTTTAGAACAACCTACTTGTAGGCGAGTTTATTTTCATAACAATGTGTTATTTTTAACTGAAGAACGAACTAAATCCTTGAAACCGTGAAATGTTGAAAAGAGTAATCGGCATTTAATGTTATTCTGTCCGTGACTCCCATTTGATCGCAATATTTTCGGACTAACTTAACAACACGTACTCCGAACTGTTACCCTTCAAAACTGAGTAGCCGGAAGTTCTGCTCTTAACCTCAGCCTAGGCGCGTTCTTAACACGTCCTCCAATTTTTTGCTGATCTCATCGTCTACACTCACGTTTAGCACTTTTCGGAAAAAAAGGTCAGTTAAGCTGTTTTATCAAAGGCCGGAGTTCACGCCAACGTCGTCATGGGTCTTGTTAAAACCGGCTTAACGTGAGAATTGGTTCCGTGCTACCGTTACGACAGCCTTACATTGGTGGCCAGGGAATTTTATGGACTCCGCCAATTTTTGACAAATTCTGGCTTTGGAAAGACTGTTGCACAACTACTGCATTACCAAGTTCCTACGGAAATAAGAATAAATAAATCTTGACAAGTTCAGTTCATATATATATATTTTTTGTACTTTGTTCTGGACATGTAAATTCTCATTTTTTGCTCAATTGCCCTGATTGCTTACTTTACGTTGAAATCTTTCATTAACTATATATTTGTACACAAAAACCCTATTTCAGAGGGCGTGACAATAACTTCAAACTTTCTCGTTCGACCTTATTACTGTAACTTGATGCGATTTTTGGATAGTTCAAGTTCGGTTTGCTCAGATTTTAAAAAAATTCTCAAGTTTGGTAACAAAACTTGGCGTCGAACATAGACGCCGGAGTAATTTTTTTTTCCGAGCACTGTGCCCGCGTCGTTAACGATACATCCATTACTTCATTCACTTTCCGGAGATTCAAAATGCATCATCCTTTTTTCATTTACTACGAGCAAAATTATTCCGTATTAACCATGCTGATCGCTGTAGCTGTAATGGACATTCATACAACAATTTTACAACAAACAAAGAAAACAAACAAACAAAAAACAACAACAAAAACACATATTTAAGGCTACTAACCGGATTTCTCACTCACCTGACGGCGTTCAGTTCCACAATTTCGCCAGGTCGTTTTGCAATCTCAGGGATAAGCGATAAATGAGCGATTTGTACCGCAGCCCAACCAACATGAAAGAGTACCACAGCAGCAGAATAATACACTATAGGAAACCAACCAGGGCTATCGGTTGAACACGCAAGGCATGGGCTCATGATAAAGGGCCAAGTAATCGCTACGAAAATGGTGCCGAATAAATGCCATGTTTTTCTTTTTCCGTAACGTGCAAGGCGTTTAATGACGAGCCGATCGCAACCAATGCCCATGAACGGCGTCAGAATAGCGTCTGCGCCTTGTGCAATCAGGAAGAGGAGGCCAGTTTCTGTCGTGGAAAGTCCAACAACTTTGTTGAAGTACACTATGAAGTAGCTGAACCAAACCGCAGAGCACAAGTCATTGAAAATGTGGCCAGTGCAGTATGACATTCGCTGTTTGAGCGGAGTGCGGTCTTTCGCACTTGTGGGTTTCCCTCGTTCGCCTCTCTTCGGGTCGCAAAAAATATCATAGAAGGCTCTACAACCCATCTTTTTTCTCTTCCTGTGCTCTATCTTGTAGTTTACAGCTACTACACCAAGGGTCGAATAAATTCACCTCATCTACAGTTCTTTTACTTTTGTCTGGGCAGAATATTGAACACTTTTATACTGAACAATGTTTGTCAGGACGTGCAGGCCGTTCGTGAAACTTAATTAAGTGTATTTCCGTTGAACAAACTGTTAACGAACACTTAGATCACAATGGATTGTGTAACGAGACTGATCTGTTATGCTTGCAATCAGACACTCGGGTAGAGCAAAACAGCAGGAGGCCAAGAACAAGGTTATGTTATTTCATATCATTTCTACGGCATTGGAAAACCAAACTTTTCATCACAGCCATTCATCATCTCTCGTGTCCCGTGACGATCGTCCTTGGGGTACCACGCCGGCTTTGGCAAAGACATCACTGTCATTAAAAACTTGCGTGAAATCCCCCTTGTGACACAATTTCCCATTCCCGCGGGAAGGCATCGACATCCTGAAACCGTGCTGTTGTTTAATGACTCAGCATCTGACACACAGTAAAACCTAATCCATATTTACTTTATATATATTTTTTAAATTTCCCTTTTCTTACTCCCTTATCATTACTTCTCGTGAAGTTGAGAAGCCCCATCAAGGCTGACCAGCCATTTTGGAGAAGTGGAGATTTAAGTAATGTTTAAAAAACGAGCAGCAGTGTTTTATCGGGTATAAAACACGAGGCGTAGCCGAGTGTTTTTAGACCTGATAAAACACTGCTGCGAGTTTTTTGAACAGCTTCAAAAACTTCTGTTGCAGATCTATTCATTTTTTAATAATCCTTGGGTTTTCTGATTATTTTCCCAGGTAAAACTGGAGGTGAAAATTTAGCCGTGTTTTATCAGATGTAAAGACACTCATTAAAAATTAATTTTCTTCGTATTTTCTTCATGAATTATTAATGAGGTTTTGAAATCAACTTTCTACCCCACCACCAAAGTAAGCATGCATCAAGTTTCGTGACCTTTGCTCCCCTCAACAGCACGATTGTGCCATCCTATGCACGTTGTCACCATCCGTGCAGAGTAAGACCAAGGTGAAATGATAGACACTTGGTGACCTCATATATATTTAAAAAAAAAAAAGAAAACATTCCTAACCGAGCTGGTTGAACGCTACTGTTAGGAATAGACAATATTCGTATTCTCACGGTTGCAATGAAACGAGCATGGAATAGAGGGTGATGCGGGGGAATCTTTTCAGATGCAAATTATTTTCCCCGCATGAGCCTCCATCGTATGCTCGTCCCAGTCCAATCCTGAGAATACGAACAAGAATCCACTAACCACATAACCAGATTTCTCACGGTCACACGGCAAACTGAGATTGAGGTAATTCGCGCCCGTAAAGAAGTCAGTACAGTCGAACCCCGTTAATACGGACACCGAAGGGACCATGGATGGTGTCCGTATTAACGGGGTGACCGTATTAAGAGAGTTGTGTAAATTAAGGCAGAAATACAGTACACGTTTTATTGGGGCGAAATAAAAAAAAAACTGAACGTCTATAACGTACAACGTAGCCATATTTTGGTTAGCGCTGAGGACAATAGCATGTTTTATGTCCCTTCACATACCAGTCCCTGCCTTTGGTCCTTCGCCAGCTTTCGGATACCTACTCCCGATAGGCAGTGAGGGAGAGAAATGGCGGCCCCTAGACCACCGCTTCTTTGTGAAGTGTCCGGCTTTAACAACAGTACGATTTTACGATCATGACTGTAACAACTCGACTCCCTTTCAACACAAGTCAATTTGCCTTGGAAACAGCAAGACAAATTGCACCTATAACAATTGTAGCATTGGCACATGAGCGCTTTGCGGTCTCAACAGGTAACCTTTAGTTTGTAGTCTCGCAAGATTACTTACGCCTTTGTGCAACCCAAACACGACTCAACAAATTGTTGCAACACAATAGGTTTGAAAGACGCCTTGTCTTGCAAGAGAGGTAGTGACGAGGAAGCTGAAGCTTATATCTACCTGGAAGCTTATTGAACAAGTCTATTTCTGAACAAGCCTATTTCTTAAAACGAGCCTATCCACGCTGTCATGACTGAACTATTCAGTGATGCCTCGCAATCATTGCTGAAATTCCAATGACTCGCAGAAGCGCCAATATGTACTTTGTTCTTTTCAAAACTTCCTATCCACTGTATGAACAAACAATCCCTTGTATTCCTTAGCTTCTTTGGTTCCATTGAGCTCTATATACAGTTTTAAGAGCTCATTTGACAGTTTGGCCACTTGAATCTTGCTGTTAATTTCTCTCACCTTCTTTTCGTTCTCAAGCTGTTAGGAAAATAAATAAATCAATCAGTCAATCAATCAATCAATCAATCAGTCAATCAATCAATCAATCAATCAATCAATCAATCAATTAATCAATCAATCCATTCATCCGTCCGTCCGTCCATCCGTCAGTCAGTCAGTATTCGCTGAAGTCCGCAAATTTGCTCTTTCGTTAATCAGTGCTATTGCTAACCTCTTTCAACAGTTCCGGATCAAAAGCAGCCTCAAGTTTTTCTCGTTCATACAAAAGTTCTTGCTCGGCTTTTCTAAAGTCAGTGCGAAAAGATACAAATTAATAAAAGATGCAGTACTTCTGAATAAACTTCCTTAAAGGTAAGACAAGCGGCCTTCAAGCCCAAGTGGTTACCCACTGTAATACAAAAGGACACCAATCTCTGTCGAACCTAGCCGTGATGATTTCCTTCTCTTTCTGTAGCTGCACTTCTCTTGAGTGAATCTGTGCTTTAAGAGCTTCCCTGAAGGTTACAAGCACGATAAATGTTAGTGCTTACAATATGAGCGGCAGTGTTGTATCACTATTTACAAAC
>BLFK01000391.1:273559-295180 GCA_014634185.1 Astreopora myriophthalma | reverse complement strand
GGGGGGGGGGGGGGGGGAGGGGGTGGAAGTGGGGTGTGGATTTGTCATTTTCACCAATAACCACTTTTTGCGTGGAATTTCTATTGAACTGAACCAAGTTTTTACAGTTTTTGTTTTTCAAAGGGCAAAGGTTTATCCACTATTAAATTCTAATGTTCTATGGACAAATAATCTCAGGAGAACTTTTGACCAAAATGGAATTTTGCTGTAGAGCATGATAAAATTTATCTATTCTTTAGTTTATTGCAGAAAATGATGTATCATGCATAATTTTATAGAACACAACTTTTGTTAGTGGAAATCACAAAAGAAAATAGAAATCAAACAACTGTGCCTGTTGAAAAACCATCATTGTAAAAGAAATGATTAGTATCAAACTGTACAACCAGCAATAAGATATATATTCTATCTACATCATATCATTGCAGGCTAGAGCATAAGAATTACCATAGAACAGTGTCAAAACAGCTGTTTATCATTATTTTATTTCACTATTCTACTATTCTCTTGTTCATAACAATTACCCTCTAACCTATTTTGCAAAGTTTATTAAGAATTTCTCCTAGGAAAGTTCATTTGACTCCAGCTTGTCAATCTATAACTTAAAGATTTGTCTGGGACATATGTTTTGTATCTTTAGGATAAGGACTATTGGTAGTTACATCTATTTACCTGAACATTTCACACAATTTGGAATGTCAGGAATACTATTACTTTGAATTAATTCCACGGGTTTTGATTAAGTAAATAGTATAATCAAAGTAATAATAAATCCCAGATCAACTTCACAAGTTGTACCTATGCATTACAGTTATTGACAAAATACAAACACTTTGAAGACCTGAAATATGTGTGGAATGTTGTTTTTCACTAATCACCTTCAAGATCTCAATCACACAAACACACTACAACTGAACCAAGAAAAAATTGGTAAGTTCAAAAAACACTTTAAAGCCCATGTTACTCTTGGCACTTCAAGCAATGTGTTTTGCAATTTTGTTGCGACACAACTAGTTGCACCAAAAATTTCCCTGTGTAACAATTGCTGCAATTGTTGTGAACATTACAAGTACAATGTAAGCCCTTCTTTCCCCATCTCACGATGTTGCAACTAGTGTCACAACGGTTTGTGGAATCAGCCAATGAAAAACTCCTTTGACTTCATGACAATCAAATGTCATGGACTACATTTGTTTCATATAAATTTAAACAAAAGCAATGTCAATGACTTCATCTATGTTTCTGTCCTCCAACAGATCATAAGAAAGAACTGATCCATATGCGATTAAATTCAGGTTTAATTATAGTATAGTACACTATACAGTTGTCATGTGGACCCACTTTCTCTTTTGGAGTGGTGCAAGTACCAACAATGGTGTGCATCTTGACTTTGGGCAGCACTACTATGCATTCTAAATTGAGTGAAACTAGTTGATAATTAAATTAAAAATATATTTTGGTTTGCATGGTGCCATGGCATCTTGGTGAAGGAAGCTTTTACAATCTGGTAGTCATTACGGGGACGTCATTAGCTTTTACACCTGAGCAGTGAAATACGGTGACGGAAAACAGTGAATATGTGATGTGAGATGTTCTGGCACTCTCTCAAAGTAAGCTGGGAGGAACACTCTGAGTAGGCAAATGAAGGTTTGAAATTATAATTAGCACTTCCTTGCTCTCCAACATGGGTGTAAAATCTTGGGGGAGTACAACTCATAGATCACTTGCCCAATTGGCTAGTGCAATGTTTAGTAGCAAATTCATTCCTGAAATTCCTGAAGGATTCCCTCATAAAGCAATTTTTGCTTAACGTTGAAATGAATACGCATGAACAAATGAACTAGAAAGGCAGTGATTTGACTGGTTTTGTGAACGGAGACGAACCCACACAGCTGTTGATTGGTTTATCAGGGCCATTTTTAGCAGGAAAATTATCAAGGCCTTGTTTTGCTCCTTTCATCTACTGGCAGATGATACAAAAGTGTTTGTGGTAAACATTCTCAATGAATGTTATGACACCAAGCTACAAATGCCAATACTGACCCATACGTGTAACCACCTTGACTTGCTGGTTGCAAGTGGACATCTTGCACATTACCAACTTCACCAAACAACTGCACAAGTTCTTTCTGGAAAAGATAGCAACTTCACAAATCAAGATACTAAGGTACTAATGTATAATTTAGTACTTCTGTGAAATGAATTGGTGAGCTGCACCATTGTGAAAAATGTGAACAGAAGTTATTACACTTTGATCCTTCAGATAATTTTGAATGGATGTCGGTTATGACAACCACATCATCAACTTATAGAGCCAAAAACTAAAGTAATTACACGGCCAATACACTTTTCAGCCAATCACAAATCAAAGTACATTCACACCTTGGTTTTACTAGCCATCAGAATGCAAAGCAAGTGAAGTGATTAAATCACAATTGGTTTTAGCTTGGCATCTGATTGGTTGAAACGTTTGTGCAAGTTTTTTTAATCCAATTATATAGGGCAAACCAACACCAAAGCCATTGCATATTAAATTGCTTTTGACGCTCAATTGGAAGTAGGCTCAATTTCTGCTGCTTACTCGTGTCTGGTCTGAGTTCCTCCCAGAGAAGAGTCACGCGCAGGGGAGGAGTGTAGGCCCATTTCCCAAACAGCCGCTGGTAGTTGAGCCGAAATTGGAAACTGCTCAATTAATCAATAAGTCAGTCAGTCAACCAACCAACCAATCAATCAGCCAATCAATCAATCAATCAATCAATCAGTCAATCAACCAATCAATTGATTGGTTGGTCAATCAGTCAGTCAATCGAATGATTGATCAAGTGAAAACAATTACCTTTGTAATGTCCGGTGGTAAAAAGCCAACATAAATGGAAAAAAGAGTCCGGCGCCACCTGTGAAGTTCTCTAGGTGTCATGTCTTTTGGAACGGCAGTCCATGCAGGGTCAATTCCATCATCTAGGAAAGAAAATGACTTGAGATTGTATCCATATTTTGAAGATTTTGTTAAACAGCAATTTTAACTAGAAACAAACTTTACCTTACAAAGGTGTCAGAAATTTCAGTACAGGAGAATCAAAACTAAAAAGCATTTTCCACAAAACGTGCCCAAAAAGTTCAACCTAAGCTTACAAGGGCATCGCTGCCATTTCACCTTCGTATTAAAAAGGCAGTTAGCATTATACTCTAGTTTCCTGCTGAAGCGATGTTGCGCTGATTTGCTATCATACTTTTACTCCAAGGGGAAGAACCAAACATTTCAGAAAGTCTCGGGCTAACTACAGCCGCATAAAGATTGCACGTACCACTGTCTGACACTGACTGCCATTGATAACTGTCTCTAGTCTTTTGACTCATGCTCAGGCTGTTAGTGAGGTGATTTCCCAGGAATACTGAAAACCAAGTTGGGCAAACGATTTTTGAGCTTTATATAGACTGGAAACCGTGTTTTTATGCCTGATTACTCCCGTCACGTTGTGTCTTTACAAGGGACCATATTTTGTCACAGGATGTGACGTCACGGTGTCCCTGAAGCCGTCGTTAAAGCGCGGGAACATCCAGAAAATTTGACCTTTCATGATGTTCAGGTGATCATGAGGTGAGTACAAGCGAAATTTCAACATTTTAAATGGATAAAATGTTGGCCAATTCTTACCATTTGTAAAGCAAAGATTGCCCTGTAGATGAACTATAGCGACCAGGCGCAAAGTGTTGCTGTGAGCTCTCTATAGCTACGCAGGCCGGCGTGCCAGCTGTTCTGCGAAAGGTTGTGTACGTTATCACGCTCATTATTTAGGATTAAAATATTGTGTTAGTTAAAGATTCCTCCCAAGGTGAGTTTAGAAACTTGTAAGTTTTATCCAAAGGTAGGATTTGCGACCCAAGGAAGAAAAGAAACCGGACTGCAGAAAAACGGCTGTGAAAGGAAGTGAATTGCACACGACTGTAGTTGAAGGTTTCGCCGGCCGCCATTTTGTAATTGGAGGAAAATATTGCAATCTGAAATATTCACAAAATTCGAAACAAGATATACAAGAAGAAATTCTGGTGGGTAGGTTTGGGAGATGCTGCTAATTACGCCCGCTGAATACTGGATTGCATTTCCAGTAGAAAGATACTTTCAAACTTTGATTGGAGCATTTGTATACAAAGTTGAGGAAAATTGACCCCGGTCGTTCAACTTGCTCCGTTGGCCCCGATACCCGCGAAGTCGTTCTCCTGTTTAAAAAAAAAAAAAAAAAAAATTCCGAACGGCTGGGTATAGATATAGGAAAAAATAAATCCAGTAAGTTCTTTAATAAAGTAGGTAAGTTCTTCGTTGAAGTTTACCTTTCTGGCTACGTTAAGTCGAATGCCTTCCTTACAGGGAATAACACTTTTATACGTTTCTTGATAGATTTGTCTTCATATTTTCACGAATTAGCCACACGATGGTTGTGATACAGTCACAGAATGTAGACGGGCGTTCTTCAAACAGGTCAATCCAATTGAGCTAAAAGGAGGAATTTGCTATTCTGATCGAGAAAACAGAGGGAGAAACTTTTTCAAGGCGTGGCACTGTATCGCAAGGCTACCCAAGTAGAAAGATGTCTCTAAAATTCTGGGGTTATGTAGTATTATAGGGAGCTTAAGCAAAGGCGTTTTTGAGCCACGTACGTCAACCGGAAATGTAGCGTTTTCCCGTTCAAACTGCATTGACGCTACCACATTTGTACTGCTCGGCGTCTTTACTCTTATAGAGACGATTTGCTAGAAAATCTGGTTGAAACCTCTGCCCAAGAATACGAAACGTCCACTTCCGGTTGACGTACGTGACTCAAAAACGCCTTTGCTTAAGCTCCCTATTGTACTGTTAGGACAGGGCACTAGGCCTATTGCATGCTGGGAGTCTGCAGGCCCGGTTACGTTTGGGTTCGGTCGATGCCAGCACGGCAGCTTTCGTTGTGCGATAGTTTCTTAGACTATTTAACGACTATTCCATGAGCGCGTGTTGGATATGACATGGTAAATAGCCAACGACGCGCGTAGCGCGGACTTGGCTATAACCAGTCTCATATCCAACAAGCGCGAATGGAATAATTGTTTTATTAAATTCTCAACCTTCGGATAATGCAATTCTAGCTTTCTCATTGGTAATTTCTCATTTCTCGACGAAACTTGGCTTCCCGCGAACAATTTTATGCTGAGCGACATTTGCTGCATTCATTTCCATATAAGGAAATGCCGTATACTAACGCAGGTATAATGGCTGATAACCGAGATCCAGTGATAAACTGAACCAATGAGAAAGCTAGAATTGCATTACCCGAGGTTGAGAATTTAATAATAAAGGTTATTCGGAGAACAGTTATTCGGAGAACAGTGTAACTAGGGAGCTTACGAAACGACGACGACGACGGCAACGACGACGCTACAAAACAATAGGTTTAGGGAGCAAAAACAATGGCTCTGCACGCTCTGTACGTGCGTTTTAAATTTTAGTACATTTCTTTGCTGTCATCTCCTAACTAACGACGTGAAATGACCAAATTTCAGGTCTTGTGGAGGACGTCAGTGTGTGACCATGAATTCTAACCCGCTCATACCAGTTTAATTCCTCGACAGTTACTACACATTTTAAATGCAGAGTGACATGAAATAGTTGCGTAGTGATACGAATAACGCGAACTTGCATTTTTAAATGACGCCCTCGTAGCCCTCGTCGTCGTGGTTTCCTAAGCTCCCTACTGACTTATTTCAACTCGGGTGCATGTACCATTTGTCAGCTCGTTCTTCTGTTCTAGATTCACTGTATTTCTCGAAATTCGTGATTTAGAAACGAGTCGAATGTAGTGTTTAAAGTTCGCATTTAGGGAATTTTGGCCAAAAATCGCGATATTCCCCTAGACACTACTTCTTTTAGGTACTTTAGCAGTTTTTTTTGCCCCCAGATTTGAGTCTTGATGGAAACTGTGTGCTGAACGTTAACCACCTTAAATAACTGGGCTCACATTTCAGGAGCTCAGTATGGAATATGTTTCAAGTTCAAAGAAAACATGGTGCACTACCGTATCTTTAAATTAGTGGGCTTTTGCAAATACTGTAACTTGTGATGACAAAATCTGTCCAGAAATGTCAAGTAACAATTTTTTGTACATGCATAGTTTAAAATGTCCGTTTTTGTCTACAAAAATCGTGCCTCGTCGCATTTACGTATTCGACGTCGAAAAAGAATACGATGCAGAAACTGGTTTGGGCCGGACGTTTCGACTCATGATAGAAGATCGGCAAAAATCCGTTCCAGGAGAAAAATTGTTCAGCCGGGTTTTTGGGTATTGGAATATGCAATGAAGTAGACGCATTGTTCAATTGGTCGAGAAACAATACGATTGTCCTTGGACGATTTTTTTGCGAACAGGTGTCTTTTAAGTGCTCCTTGAATATTTAAAGCATACATACAACAGGCTTGTCATTCCGTTTTGCTTCAGCAATCTCCTGCGTAATTCATTGAGCCAAAAATATATTCCGACTTTTTCAGTGAATATAAGGAATTTTTCGACGAGTATAAACTCTGCCGATTTTCCATCCATTCGACGCTTGGAGACTTAATCGAATACCGCAAGAACAGAAATACGGCCTATTTTCTTGGCTCGAAGCCGTATGTTTGGAGGGATTCTTGTTGTTATCTTACACCTTCAAGCATTTTTTACAAGCTTCAAGAGTCGGGAGCTGTTAGAACATGGAGTTTTTGCAGAAACTGAAAATTTCCGGAGGCGTAAATCTGGGTAACCTACGCCCTTCACGCGACAATGAGAGAGCGACCGGCACAAGCTCTCCAACAAGATCGCGAACCGAATCAAAAGAAGATGTTAGTTTGCCTCCCAGAGGATCGCCCGCCGCCAAGAAGATGAAAATACTCTTAGTGGTTGATTCGCCTGACACAGACTGGTAAGCCAACAAATGTTGACTGTTTGTAAGCTTGAATATTGGATTCTTTTGTCAGTGCACTATACCTTATAATTTTTTACATAGTTTAAATTGAAAGAAAGGACTGGTAGCAGCATGAATCAGACGGAGATCAAAGGTTGTGATTAATCTACCAGCGGCATAATGCAGGGCGTTTTCTGAAAGCTTCATGTCCAATGTAGATTTTGCCACTGGAGTAAGATTTTTTAATTCTACTCCCGCTAATCTTCCTCCTGCGCGCGAAGTCACGATTTGTTACAAACTGTTTTTCTCTATGGAAATAAAAGTGATAAGTACCAAATCACACGCTTACAAAGGCTAGCTACTTGCTTATAGGTCTATAGCATCTTTTCATGACGAATTTTGCATTGTCATGACCACGTTTAACAACTCGCACCTTCGAAATGCAGACAGCGATTTAACTAATAGCCTGATTGTTTGTCAACAGGGTAAAGATATTCAAGGGCCGGAAACTGCATGGCGGCGTATATGATATAAGGGTAGAACAGGTATTGTAGACGAGGCTATTGTCCGCTTTATTGCATTGATGAGGAATTCCCAGTATCATTTCGCTGAAGATTCTCGTCTGGGTGACATGCTGAGAAATGAGTGTGTAGCGCAAAACAGTTTTGTTTACCTTTTTTATTTAAATGTTGCCCTGAAAATTTGAATTGCGATCAGAAAGTAAAGTTCGCTATAGGCTTATTTTAATGTTTTAAAAATGCCAAATTCCCGTATTGTTTTTATATATCCAAGATTTTTCGCTGTTAGCGGTTTTCGCTTATTCTTTATTTCTCGTGCTTCAGTGTCATCGATGCGGGTTTTTTGGTTCAACTCAAAGACGAAATGACAGATATCACCAATAAATCATTGTAATATGGTTAGATTAGAAAGTGAGTCAAGTATGTGTAATGACGGCAAGAGAAAATCGTCTGCATTTACACTGAACCAGCTCTGCAACAGAAGACTGTTTTATCAGCCGAGGCCCTCACTGACAAGTGTGCCAGTGAATATATCGATTTTACGACAATTTGCCGGTTTGAGTGAAACTTAATTCATTTATATTTAGGATAAATTTCTGATCGATGGAGAGCAGAGAAGTCCCGTAAAAAATTTATAGGACACAGCGTGTTCGCGTACATTTGCATTTTTCACGAGACGGTGGCGGAAAACGTACTATTAAGCAATATTGGACAGTAAGAAGAACATGCTACATTCAATAATCTTCAACAAGCTAGAACAACAAAGGAAAGCCCTTTGTCGCTGCCATGTCTGTTTCGATGTACGCTTTCTCGAACAAAACCTACATTTCGTCTATGCTGTTATAATTTAACTGTAAGTCAATTTTGCCATTTATTTTGATTTGTTGCTCTCGGGGTTGAATTATTTATTTGAGGGTCAGTTAAAACCTATTGCCTTTGTTTTCCTTTTTTTAGCATTAGCGAAATGTTTCTTATTTTGCGAATCTTAATATTGCCTTCCTAATATATTACAAAGGAGGTTTTTCCTTTACAAATTTATTAAAGTACAGGAAAACAAAGAGTTCTTTTCTGTAGATTTTCCCGCCCAAATTCAGTTTTTTTTTTTTAAATTCTTGAATTCCTAAAACTCCTCAATAGGACAGGCATATCGAGATACATGACAGGCGTCATCAGGATAATGTGAAAATGATAGGTTTGTCGCGTTGTTTCCGCCTTAATTCGCCGGTAACAAAACTAGTAGAGGCCTGTGTCCGAAATGCGACCGCAAAGCATGCATGGATTGTTTGGCTGGACAGAACGGCCATGAACGGCCATATTTGGTTGTTACATGGCCGCTATTCGGCCATTTTCTCGCAGATCTGTCCAGCCAAACAACCCATGCATGCTTTGCGGTCGCATTTCGGACACAGGCCTCTACTCGTTTTGTTACCGGCGAATTACACAAGACTGCTCCATACTGCCTCTGTTCATATCGAAGTACCAGTGACATACAGTGATACTAGTGCGGTACGGTGTAACTGCACTATTTACTCTTGGAAGGAAAGAGATCAGGCGAAAGGCTACTCACTTAAAAGAGTCTCAAAACGTCATGAGTTATTTGATGCTCTTTACATTACCGGGCCGATTTACTCCATCAATCCCAGTCTAGTCGATCCCGGCCTGATACCGAACGTCAGTTATTGGTCAGTTAGGGTTCTCGCTTACTATCGAGTCAACCGTATAAGCCGGTTTCACAATCATGCGCGGAGCGCACGCCCTTGCATAGAAGGAAGGAAGGCTTAGCTTCGCTGGCGGGTCACATTATTTTGAAAACATGGCAGATAGTATAGTGTGATTTTTGCCGTTTCTCTCGACCAACACTTGCTGCTTCTATACTATCCGCTATCTTCAAAACACCGTGGCTCGCCATGCAGCGAAGCAAGGTCGTGCGTTCTGCGCATGATTGTGAAACTGGCTCATTTGACCACATTTTTAGTTTCATTTGTCACCATGCAGGCTGAGTTTGGAGACTTGAATCTGGCGTCGTATTCAGACAGCGGAACAATGGTCGACATTCAAGTCTATCGCGAGGGGACTGTTGTCGTTAGGTACTGAAGGGTATTTAAAAGGGGCCTTGTCACGCTATTTTAGACTCACTCTGATCTGGAATGCTAAAACAAGTCTTTCACTCACACGAAACCCATCAATATAATGCTACAGTTGATGTCTTTATTACATGGGTACTGAACTGAGACTATTTGCTGTCTTCTGCTGTTGCGGATAGCAAGGATGGAAATAAATTGCAACTTGAAAAAGTGGGCCAACTTTCTTAAGTTCTCACTCCTAATTTCAGAATAATGTAGACAGAAAGTGTTATGGGGGCCTCTTCACGCCAAAATTCATTTGTCATGTTCTTCCTAAATTCGAAGGAAAATTTTAGGCAAAAGTAAAAGAATAAGATGATTTTTGTATAGTTTTAACTCCGAAAACAACAAAACTGTCGTGACATTTCTCTTTTAATTGTGAAAAACTGTGACAAAATCAGGGATCAGCGCTATCTGTCAGAAGTCTGAGACTACACAAATCTGACGTCGAAATGTTACCATTTTTCATTCTTCTTATGATCAAAACCTTGAAAATCAACGGAAAAGGTCTAACACTGACCGCAGAGTTGAGAAAGGGATCGAGTTCAAATAGTTTTTATTAAACAAAATTCTCTAGACTTTCTTCCCTTATAAAATAAATGCTGGAACAGTCCCTTACATTAATTCCCTAAACAAAAAATTTAACGTTCATTTTCAGATCATTTCGCCCCGACTTCGTTCTTATTCGGCAAAATGTCCGAGGAATTGGGCCGAGGGAAGACCATCGCAACATTCTGCTTGGTTTGCAGTTTGGCAGTGTGCCTAGCATAAACTCCCTTACGTCCATTTACAACTTTGCAGAGAAACCGTGGGTGGTAAGTTTGCTCTACCTATCAGATAGCTGCAGGAAGCCAAAACAGATTGCCGCCAGAAAAGGCTGGCCCTGCGGCTGGTAAATGATGATGAAAGTTTGGATTGGGGAACGATATAAACCAGTTCTGACCGTCGTTGTATAACCGTTCAGTATCAACCCGCGTGGGTCATTTAATTCGTTGGACTGAGCTTGAAGTTTGGACGCAGCAGTCCAAAGAACATCAGTCATGGCTGTAATTTTTTCACAAACACTCATAAAAATCACGCTGGTCTCCAATTTTTAATGGCTCGGAATAACACGGTGCATGTTCTTATCGTTTTTTGTTTATTAAGATATCTGGCGTTTTTCTGATTGACTGTCGTTGTGTCCAACAGTTTGCTCAACTGATCCAACTTCAGAAAAAGCTTGGAAAAGAAGCATTCCCACTAGTGGAACAAGCTTACTATCCAAACTATAAGGAGATGGTAAGTACGACATGACACTTGCGAACTTATGTTACGTTGATGCTTTGTTTTGTCGTGAACCAAAACTAAAGTAATTACTCCCAAAATAACCAGTTCCTAATTGGCTTGATAGCAAATGCGCATACGCACGTGTGTACTCCACGTTTGCGCAACCTGTCCCCAGGGCGCTTTTCCCTGGCTTTGGCCAGGGAAAAGCGCCCTGGGGACGAGGTTGACGTTTGCGCACCATATCAGGGAAGATACAGTGACTATGTTGTGAGATATATATATATATCACTCAAAGCCTCAGTCATGAGTGGAACTGAGCTGCGAGTAAGAAAGGGATCTGTCTCATAAGGTCGAGGGGCCGACATCTCTCTCCCTCGCTACCCGTTGGGCACCGCTATCTGAAAGGGCCAAACTCGGTGCCTGTAAAAGCGGGCCGAAATCTCTGGGTTCATCGTTCAACGCTCAAGCAAAGTGTCCAGAGGTAACGCTACGGGTTCTTTTTGGTTGCTTTTTTTTTTGTCTTTAAACATTTCGTCTGTGCATCACGCTCAAACGTAGAGACTCAAGACCACGGCGACTCCGAGAAGGGTCTGAAAATGCCCGTAAAAGTCGCGACAATTTTTTTAAGCGCTGAGAAAACGTCGATTTTCCACTATGCCCACAGATGGCCCTTCCGGGCCACTGTAGGAAATTCAAAGCAGGCCAGAGCGCGCCGCATTGGAGGCTTGGCACTAATGAGCTTGAAGAGTACGAATTCGATCATCGGTCATTGCTCTTTATCGTCTGCGTTATAAACGATTACCATTTTTGTACAATCATATGAACACATGGTAATAAAAATGGGAAATGGTTATAAAATACTGGATACATGTAAACATAAAATATCTTTCCGAAAATGGACTTGCTCCGCACAATTCTTGCAGAGTCGAAAACAAAACTCGCTCCGTCACTCCAAGCACTTCTTGAAAGAGGACTTCTCGACCCAATGGCAAGCTTCGCCGTCGGGGTTTTTCACGCAGTACGCGTATTTCCTCTTGCACTGAGTGATCTTCCAGTTAGTATCTGGCACATTACAACCTCCAAGCATATCATCGCACGTCGCGGGTTTCGGTTTGAAACAATACTTTTCGATTCGACATTCGCAGTTTGCACCGTAAACCCTCTTGAGCCCGCGTCGTTGTGGACCAGTGGTATCTTTCCACAGCTGATGCCATTGACACGAAGCCACGTTTAGTTTCTGTTGCCGGATGTAGCCAAGGAGGAGATAGACTTTAGACGTCTCGAGCTGTATACCACAAGCGGCAGAATCCAGCTGTGTGTAGGCACGAACCATAAGCTTCCTTCGCGTTCCTTGCTCCTTGACCTGAGCTCCAGTACTGTTTTTAATTTCGTTTTTTCCTTTGAATGTTTCCAATACCTTAAGCTTGAATATTCTGCTCCCTGTGCTGTTGTCCACGGATTCACCGATAACCTTTGCGCGGATCGCTGTTCAAATGAAAACAAAAAAAAAAGCTATTTAAACGCCGGTAAAACACCCGGATTCAGTCGAAGCTTAATATGGCGTGACAGAACAGTAATTCTGAACATTGAGGTATTCGTCCCTTTCGGAGTGTGCTGCTGTTTATTAGGGATGGAACATTAGAAAAGTGATTTGGGGGGGGGGGGGGAGATTTTCGGCAGAGACGCAAGATTTTTTTTTGGTACACCTAAGGTGGAACTAGTTTTTTACTGGATGGTCTTTATTTTCTTGGCGATAGTGCCTGAGCAGTTTTTTTCCTTATTTTTTTTTTCTGGGAACATATATATATATATTTTTATATATATATATATATTTTCTCGCTTTTGCTCCCCTGCCTCCCCATCAGTTTTCTAATGGTCTTTCACTTACGTCACACAAGGTGGCCCTAATCAGTTTTAAGTCGGTAGATCAGAACTGAAAGTTTGACCATTCGTATCAAAGCTACTCAAGTATTTTCCCCTTTATATTGTAACAGATGGTTGTTTTTGTATTGTAACAGATAGTTCTAATGACGGATCGGTTTTATCATTTTTGTTAACCTTTAAAATGTTTGTCTTCAAAATACAAAGCTTTTCTTATGTCATCACCACTTACTTTGCTCCAACTGCCGAAACAGGTTAAAAATACTCGACAAGAGAACTTTTATTAGTGAAAAGGTAAACGAAATTGGGTATTGCTTGCACTGATTTAAGCTTGTAACATTGCGGTGTCGTCATTTAACTTTTAAACACAGACAAGTAACTCCGCTCATTACTATATGTGCACTGAAGTTTATTTACAACAAGGTCATGTATATAGTGGTACAATGTTTCCTACTTCTACAGGGGAAACGTAATTTCACATCATGCAGTAATTTTACTTAGTCTACAATTGAGGTACTCTGATAGCAATCAGTACACTACAGTCGTCAAACCCGTTTGCTTTGTATCGCATTGTTCATCCACGGTCTGCACTTTTATCACAAAACCCTTCTTTTTGCTACCTTTGACCACTTAGTTCTCGAGCACCACATTTTTTGCCACGTTCTTCGGAAACAGGACGTGGTTTCTGAGCTTTTAATCAGGCAAAGCGTGTAACAAGTCAGTGATGAGTACCGTCAACTGCTAACGAATCCGTTTCGCCATTTCAACTGTTGCCGAGCAAAACAAATTAGTTGGTGTAAAGGATTCACCGAAGATTATACATACCAAAATCGGCGAGGCAGAAACTCGACTGTCCATGCAGCAGCGCACATTTGCACGCTTCAGTTACAGTAAACGCGCAAAACAGGAATGGAATATAAAAGACAAATCGCTCCATTGCAAATGTCACGTACTCGGTATGCTCAGAGACACAAGAGTCGCAAATGACTGAGTACTATTGATCGTATCACACATTGTTATTCTATCGTTATCAGGCTGACCGCGTGAGAGAAACTAGATTAAACCAGATTAAACCGGTTCTCGTACGTGTTAAAATCCCACCAGCTGCGCAGGCTATATATGAAGTTTAGACTTGGGGACAAAGCCCTGAATTACGTCTCCCGAAATGAAAACGTTATGTTCTGTGCGTAAACTCAAATCCTTTCTGTTTGAGCTATTACAGTTATTACATTAATGTCCAGGTCATGTTTTGAGATTCACCCACGACTGTGAGAACGATAGCTCAGTTTTCATTTGGAGAAAGGCTCTGATGGAAAAGTATGCTGTTAATGAAACTAAGCGTATGTTGGCTGGCCTTCAGTAATTTGGTCTACGGTTGTCCATGAAAAACACCACACCGGCCGACGCGCGTATCACACTCATCAGATACGTAACATAGCAGATTATTTATGCCATGGAAGATCCCTTGCCCAATGAACTGTTCTTGCATAGGAATCACCAGTTTGCTGTTCTGTATTCCAGTCATTTTTGTGTTGCTTCAGGTCGGTTTTTGCGTTGAATATTCTGAAAGCGAAATCAAGCTGTTGCTTTGACGAATGACAACTGGTACAGACAGATACATCAGCTGATTCATTTGCTTAGCTTTAAATTCACCATCTGCTTTACTATAATTGTAAGAATGCCACCTTTAGACATTTCAGTCCTAGCAGTAAGCGGGACGTATAAATAGCTGAGTGGTATAGCAGTGGGTCCGAACTAAAAATCGGAAGATCATAGGTCGGAATATGTTCGGAGCACCCGGAATTTTTTTCCGAGTACACCCGAGTCATCATCGATGAATGCATCACTTCAGTCGTTTCTGTACTGTGTAAAAAACGAGCAGGAGCGTTTTATCGATAAAACACGACCTGTGAGTTCATTGAACGGCTTTAAGAACGTTTCACAAAATGCGTGTCCCTCTCCAGTGGAGTCATAACGGTCGTTCAAATTGTGAGAGGAAAATAGAAGCAAACAAGAAAAACAAGCTATGCCTTAGTAGCATGCTTTATATAAAGAATACTAACGAGGAGTGTTTCATCGGGTTTTAAAAGCTCATGTGTCGGAGACTGCGTTTCTTGCGTGACAGTTGTCACATGATAAGTGTAGACATCGAATCGAGAGACAATGAACATTCATAGTTATGAAGGATTGACATTTGTTATCAAGAGCCAGACACTTTCTTTGATTGACGCAACTTTGAATAACCCGTTTACTTTAGTAATGTCCAATCACATGTCGCAGTCGAATGCAGTATAAATAAAGAGGGATTTCGATTCGAGCCGTCAGAGAAAAGAGAGAGTAGCTCTTTACACACCCACTGTAAATGAGTGAAAGGGCTTTGGGAATTAAACGTTGAAACTCAGTCAGGTCTGTTGGCTGAGCCTAGTTGGCTAGACATTACTGGGTATCCCTAGTAAACGGGGCAAAGGTTACGAAATTTTATCGGAGACTTGATAGGCTGTTATACTGCTCTCAGTTTAATGAATAACTTTATCAGATCTAATGACATGTCAGCGAATTTCTACTTTCTGTGTCAGTAGTCGTTTAAGTCTCTCAAGATTCTGCAAGCAGTCTCCTTCGTTGGAAATCTGTCCGGTTGTTGTGCCGGGTTCGTGGCAGTTATATATTACTAACCTACATCATGAATATTCTATTACGCCGATTATAAAACCAGCACCAGTCGAGTTCGCTTCGATCTTGTTTTTTCTCGTTTTCGATCTCGTTTTCGAGAAATGTATTCCTAACAGGCGGTTAAATTGATAGAATTGACCGTTTGTCATACAGTTTTGATGACACAAAACGCAAACTTTACTGAGTTATAACCATTTGTTTAAGGTGCATTTGTTTAAGAACTTGACGTTTCGTTAGCTGCAACGTTGGTTAAATTTCATTTGAATATCGAAAAGAAAAACCAAAAAAAAAATACATTTTACACAAACGTTTGTAACCACAGTTCTCCTTTTGCTTCGAGTCAAATTGAAATGGCCCAGGAAATATAATTTTTACGGTGTCGATGTTAGTCTTGTTTTGACGGTGTCTCTGTAAAGTACGGTGTTGAAACAGTTTTTTTTCTTTTCATCCATGTATTGTCCTCAAGGAAATGTCTGGTCGGTGCACTTTTTGAATTCAGCGGTTTCACGCCACGAGCATGCGCTTCCTTTAGCATTCTTGAGGCAGTAGGAATGATCCCACTCACAGTCGCCAGAGTGGATCCCAGTCTGTTTACCGCACCCGTCCAACTTATCACAGCGCTCCGTGTAACACGGTGAGATTTGGCAGTCGCAATTTGAGCCATAAAAGCGTCTGATTCCCATGCGCTGCCGTGACGTGATTAGTGACCAAGGCTGATTCCAGTTGCACAGGTTTAGCTGGATTTGTCCTTCCGATGATATGTGTCCAGAAAGGAGGTACACTGTGTTGTCAGCTAATCTCACCCCGCACTTAGCACTTTGTGAGGCCGTGTAGGCCCTGGCAAACAAGGTGCGTTGGTTCGAGCCGTGAGGGCGAATGCCAGCGGTCTGATTTAAACTCGCACTTCCCTTGAAGATTTTTAGGATCCTGATGTTGAACACGCGAATGTGATCCTTTGGGATTAACTCTTGAGACAAGACTTTGGCGCGGAGTACTACACAGGAGAAAGAAAATTAATGAAGAAAGATCATATATGGGGGACAATTGACAAAATAAGAACTGAACTTTGCAATGAACTTGAATTTAAAGGGACACAGTCAACAGAAGCTATAAATCCAGTATTACCTCAAAATGTAAAAAGGTAGCTTCACAGTAGTTAAGCGCAAAAATGATGGTCTTGATTTGTTGCCGGCTCAAACTACTACCGTCTTGGCCCAGGGGTCGACGGGCGGGGGATTTCAATTGACCGTTATATAACTTTGAGCCCTGAGCAACTTTTAGGATCAGTCGATGCAAAAGCAAGCCTAAAAGCCTCATTTCCGGGGCGTGAACGCGATAAAAAAATTTGTCAACAATACTCTTGAGAGCAGTGAGGTGGTACGTGCTGCACGATAAACAAAAAATGTTCGCGAAGAGCAATGAATGACTTGAGTTGTCTTATGCGCAAAGGATTCTGGGACCGCCAGGGGGCAAACATTGCAAGTCGCTAGAAGAAAATGTATAGCGAAAAGTCGTTTCGACGTCCAAATCAACCATTTTGGAGAGAGATCAACGCTCTTTCGCCACTGTTTTATCAGAAATGGATTTGGGCAATGTTGATACGTGGAAAGTGTAAATTTTTGTTTGAATAACCGTCAAGTATGTGATAAAATCTACCGATAAACTTCCTTGCTTGCGTAAGGTTTATTGTGAAACTGACATCGCTTAATGGTCTGGAAATATTGCAAAGTTAGATATAAATCGTAAGCAAACTACGCAATAAAGCCTTTTCAGTTGTATTTGCGTGTGTACAGGCTACGTCTGGCTTATTTCTAAGCCCAGTAATACAAATAATATTGGAAATATGCCCAGTGGCGATCACTGTGCTGTCTGGGGTTGTGACAACGATCGAAGGTACCCAGAAAAGCAGAAGATTCTTCCTCACCTTGGAATATTAAGATTCCACTCCCCCAAGAATAAGAAAGATGTTCTTTCGTGGGCTAGAGCTATTAGTCGTGATCAATTCAAGGTTACGAGTACGAAGGTCTGTTGAAATCAATTTGCACAAGGTTATAGAACCTCTGAATGTCCTACACCAACTTTGTACACGAAAGGGTACGAAAGGGTACGATTGTGAGAGTAAACCTCAAAGACCTGCTCTAAAGATCAGATCTACAGAGAACAAAGAGAAAAAGTCAAGAAAGAGAAAGCAAAGTGGTAGCGCAGATGAAGTTCCAACTAAGAATGTCCCCTTTGTGGAAGACGAGTCACTATCAGGAGAAACTGTCGACTTTGAATATCCAGCCTTATTATCTTCTGCAGAAACTGATGCTATTTCTAAAATTGAAGTAGCTACATAGACAGAATATAAAAGTCCAGAGAAAGAGAAGAAAGAATATTTCACATTTCAGGAGAAGCATTTCCGTGCGCCTGGTTTCAACACATGCGCGAAAGCGAAAATATCTTCGAAAGACGGCACACAGTGCTGAAACCATTTGACCCAACATACTGTGATCCACTTGTGGCATTCGCTTACAGGAAGCTCTTGTTTTGTTTTTTTTTCTAAGCGGGGGACAATTAAGAGTGCTTAATGGCGCGGGCTAAACGTCTTTTATTACAGAAAACGCAAGTAGAGATGACAGGCGGAATATTTGTACTTTCTCTTGACAACTGTTTGTTTTATCTTTACTGAGTGGCTGAAATCGTAAGGAATTGATAGAATCTTCAAGTTTGGGTTGCATTTCATCACGAACTTTGCATTGACCTCTGAGGGTAAATGGCCAAAAATAATGAGACGCCCAAAATTCACTACAATCAGTTGCTTCAGCAATTTGGTTTCGAAAAGCTCTTTCAACTCTTTCACCTCCAAGAATGAATAAAGAGCCCTTAGTCGGTCCAACGCTAGAGAATTTTACTTGTCAAAAGGGCATCGGATTGTCTTGAGGATAAAAGCCTTCAGTTGAGGATAAAGTCACGTTAATGGCATCAGTGCTTTGGAAGTTGTCCAAAGTTTACACCGCAATACCGAGTCTAGAAAAAGCAAATCCGAAAAACTGGAACGTGGATGATTCCAGACATTGCATTCTACTCTTAAACCGAGCAGAACGAGAAGATTTTGATGTTGTAAAATTTCGGTGCGTTTTTCCAGCCCTCCGGAAAAAACTGCCATTTATTTTTTTCTTCATAAAACATCTTCATTTTCAGGCAAATAAGCAACTCATCATGTGGTGATAATTATTGATAATTGGAGTATTAAGTAAACCGTATATTTCTGAAAAAAATCTGTGACGTAGGGTTTAAGTTTTGGTTCAAATGGCCGAGCGAAAGTTTGCGTCAAATTCCCGTCAAGACATGTCGCCGAGGCTGAGCTGTGATCAGCGAGCGCACGTATTGCAAAAGAAAGCACAAGTAGAGGAAAACCCGCCAGGAATAAGCTTTCCTTAACTGATTGTTTGTTTAATGATATGATCTTTAACAAAACCCGCCCGTTACATACCGGTGGAACTCGAAATGCGGACAAATCGTGGTATGGTGATATAGTCTTGTTACTGTTATTGTTGTTACTATTTCTGCCTACAACATGCTGTTCAGTTCCTCTGTGCTGAAACTTCCCAATACGCTTTTTCTATACGTAGATTATGTCACTGACAGAAAGAGTCCGGCGTCCGACGCGCATAGTCCTTTCTAGGAAGCTGCTCTTTCGCTTTGGCGGTTTGAAGTGCGCACTCCCATTTAAGTGGAAGGAACGATACTAGAAAACAGAACGGGTATTTGCGCATATGTAAGAGTTTGTAAATTGAGTCAGTTTGCAAAACCAGCTTGTCGCTATCTGAAGCAGCTCAGAATTGCTCTGAATCGCTGCTGAATACCATTCTTTGTTCGTAGAAAACGTGGTTCGGTTTCTTTTCTGTTCCTGATATTTTCACTGAATAAAACTGATTTTTGCCGAGACTTTTGGCAGTTTCGTAAGAAATGTGCCATTTTGAACTGAAAAGTAGTGACACAGGACACAAGGAACGAGCCAGCATGCAGTCGGCTGGCGGAGTATTACTTGTCACTGACGTAGAAAGTGAACAGACGATAATCCTCTCGAGCCCTTTCCTTCGAACTTAGAAACGTTATAAAATTGCGGTCAGTTGTTCAAAGGTGGAAGATAGGATTCCTTGCCGTGCGCTTTTCAACAAATAACGCTAAACTTGCTCAGTCTAGTATTAAAGGCGAGAGCTTTTAAAAGCCTCTGGAAAAGCTGAAAGTAGGCACGCAAGGAAAAAATTTGGCAGGAAGTATGACTGGAAACTTACCAAATTGTGCCCAACAGTAGATTTCCTGCGGATGACTCTCCGTGCAAGAACATGCTTGGCAAGTGGCTAAAGAACCTAGCAACAAGACAACGCAAAATAAAAGATTCATCGTTGTAAGTTGGCTGTCAACGCTCTCAAATTGGTCCGACTCCTTAGCTCGTTTGAAAGCTGTCAACATAACACTTAATACACTGTAATGAGTCCAGCCACTACTTTTATACCCACAAGAAACGTGATATCATTTATCACTAAAACCTCATCGGCGTCATAATACTCGTCATGTAACACTTCCGAGATTGTAAAGAACAATACCATTTTTGGGTAAAAGTACCCTTGTGAAGAAAGTCAGGTGTCTGGCGCGATCTTGCCTACGTAGCAGCAAAGTTGACTGATGTCCACACTTTTACCACACTGCACTTGGGCATAACTCACTGTTATGAGAGATTTGCGAAGAGAAATATAGTTTAGAGGCAGATGGAAAACTGGAAGAAAAATTTCCAGCAATTAATGGAGAATTCCTCGTTCATGTATGCGTGCGGCTTAGGATAAATTGTTTCTTCCCAATTTCAACCAGTTGTAAAACAACAAAGACAAGACATGATGTTATTCCAGTCAGAGGTAAGAGGATTTGCCCGTTTTTCCGCACGTAAATTGTTTGTGCAAGCTTTGAAAACCGATTAAATTCGTAATAAGAGTTTTCGGGCCAATCTGATGCGCTTGGCAGAGCAAGGTATCACTGAAAAACAACATCATGATTGCGCACAAATCAGTGCGGTAAATCCGTTGCCAACTGTTATCAGTTTCAAATGAATGGCTGCCAAAGGCACAAGATAACGGCTCAGAGTGACCGGCAAAGTTGTATTGATCTTCATCTTTTTGGAGGATGTATGAAACTCGAAAATAACATTGTGCTATAAAATTGTGCTTCATTTCCGGCTCAAGTTTAAAATAACAAAATTAAAGGGGACGTGTTGCCGTCCAAGAGGCAAAGCAAAGTATGTGTGAAAAAAAGAAAGTTAACCACTCTAGTTTAAGGACATGTCTTCGGTAAAACTGTCCCAAAGTCCCAAAACACATTCAGACAATTCCGCAGAACGGCTGTGTCAAAAATCTTCAGAAAAGTTATGAATTGTAGAAATTTTCGTCATTTTTGAGCGATGACATTAAAGGGACCTTTGATATTATACTGATTAACGAACATTAATGGGGCCGGAAAACGATAATTGATTACAAGGGAAACGTAAACGTTTGTGAGAACGTGAGGAGAGAGAACCAATCTGTGGAGGAATTAAGTTCTTTTTGTCAAGGCCAGAAAAGTAAAAATTGCACACAGTCTTTTTTTTGGCAATCCGTACGTGATGAGGTCAGGAAATATCATCGTCCCACTTTAAAACATTTGAAAATATAAGATGAATTAACGAACAAATTTCTTGGTCGATTCTCCATACCGAATAGCCGTTGAAGAATCCCAGCAAGGTTCATCGATTTGAGGAAAGTCGAAATAGACGTTGAATTTACCGAGGATCAACCTGTGGACTGTTTTAAGTCCAAAAACCGCACACCATCCAACTGAGCAACGCCTTCTTCTCAAGGACTGAACACAAAAGAAGACTGTATGTAGGACAAACAGGGAAGGCCGTTGGCCCGCCTGTGATACATTAGCTTCTACAAATGGGATGTTCAAATGTTTGTTATTTGTTGCTAAATTCAGTTCGATATGAGGAATCTTAACTTTCCACGGCCTGAATCAAAGCCCACATTCATTCTGACTTCTCTAAATAAAATCAACAAAAGCTTATTTTCTGTAAGGATTATCCTTAATTAAGCGCATTTTCGTGATGATTGCACGATAAAGCTTCAGTTTTGTCTAGTTTGTGCGTTTTTGAAATGACGGTCATGAAATTGTAAATGGCGCAAAGTTACTGATGCCACTGAAAAAGATTTTCATGCTGTATTTTAATGGCCTTAACGACG
>BLFK01000391.1:247882-260450 GCA_014634185.1 Astreopora myriophthalma | reverse complement strand
TTTTTTTTTTTTTTTTTGCACTTTAGTTTCATTTTCCTTGCTCCTTCTTGTTTTTAAAAACGTGAGCCATTCACTCGCACATGTGGACGTGCAGCTGAATGTACAGGAAACTGCTTGTATTGAGTCGGAAACCGTATTTTGCAACTGGCCACTCGATTCCTTTGATTACAGCCTGAGCACAGAGTACCGGTCACTGTAAAAAAATATATATATTACGATAACGATTCTCTATCATTAGGAAGTTCATTCCTTGATATTTAAAGAATCATCCAATACCGTTAGCTGCGTTATACAAGCCATCTGAAACTGCTCTGGAGCCAAAGTTTTTAAGTTTACGCCCTGGCTAAGTTGGCATAAATACTAATAAGTTCCTTAATTTTAAGGCTCTTTGCCAATTGTAAAACCCACCCAGATTTTCCGTTGTTTCAACTAAACCTCTTCCCTTGAAATAAGCTTAAAGAATCTTAGTGGTATCATGTCAGTAGTACTAAGCTCAGTAGTAGTTAGCGTTACATGACACGTCTAGTTTCCGAATCAATGCGACAATTTTGTGGTTTTCCCAAATGAAATGACCTATTACAAATGCGGCGGAAATTTAGCTAATATCAGTAAATTTTCCTCAGTTTTACATTCCCGAAGTCGGTTTATTGCAACAACACAACTGATTGTTACGAGTGGCCTTCACTCTTAATTACCGGGGCTAAACCGAAGGCTGGCACCGGTCATAAAATGCAGACGCTTTCTGTCGTTTTTTCAACGTTACGTTGTTAGGGATATATCGCTGACTTGAGACATATCGCTGGCTCGTTTGTATTATAACTCTTTTATTGACCCTTTGTATTCGTTCTGTGAACGAGTGTACATAAATTATTATTGTTGCTTTATGCTCCTTTGAATGCCGGACGGTTTCCCCGAGAGAGATGTTATAAAATCACTATTTCTCCGCGTCAAAGTCATTCAAATATCATATTTCTTATCTCCTTTTATAATTTCGTGTGGAAGGTAAAACAAACTCGGAGAAAAAGGGCGCTGCTGTTAGACTGCTAAACTGAATTACGAGTAGAGAATCGCTTAGTTTACCATAGTAGTGTGCAGACATTCTGTGCCCAGGAGCCGGTTTGCTTCTGAGCGCTAGGGTGGGAGCATGCGCGGAGTCGCTCACTGACTCGCACACCGGGACCACCAAGAAGTCTTAACCATTCAGATAATATGAATTTTAAAAAGAGCAATTAATGAGAGGGGGGAAAAACACACATAGCTACTTTAACCACTCGTTCAAATGAAGTCACTTTATTGGGTTTGCCGAGGACAACTGCTGTACATTCGAGTTAGAGACTGAACTAAAGCATACTGTTTACTCGAACAATGTGTGATATTTTTAGCCAGATCTTTATTTATGTGTTTATTTTGATGTTTGTATTCAATTTATTTGCTTAGCTATTACCTCTCTCGCGTGTTTAGTGCCTGGAAGAATCCGCCAGTTATCGGAAGGATAATATAGTTGTCCTTTTTTGCGTAAGAGCCAGTCATTGTTATATCGTATTGTAATTCGGCCACAAAGTAAATTGTTGCGGGATATTTGCTGACTTTGTGGGAAGCAAATTTTTCGGGACTTTTTTGCGGACAGAAAACATTGCAACCCAAAAAACGCACGCCTGTAGAAAAAAAAATAGACTTGCTGCCTTTTCCAGGCGCATGCGTTTGCTCGAAAGCCCCGTAAACGCCTAACCTGGCAGGAGGACGGCGTCTCTAGGGATGAAACCCTGCATTTACTGTTTTCTTATCTTGTACACATAATAAATGACCAGCTTTTTGAGTAAGCGGATTGTTAAGTTTCCGAATGACTCTTCGGGCCGGAATTTTTTTTGAGCCCATGGTCACAAAATCAGTGTGTGCAACGTCTGTAGAGGCAGTTTTTAATTTAAGAATTAAGAGATTCTTAATTGCTTCTACGTTCTTCTAAATGAAAAAAACAAAACAAAAACAAATCAACAGCGTGGCGTTTCACACCCTATCTGCAAAATGTTGCAGTTTTATCTTTCCTATCCGTTTGCGGTGCGATAATCTGTTGTAGTGATTTTATTCTCTGTTTTCCCAATACATTTCTCAAAGGTTAAAAGAAAACAGGAGAAATTAATTTAAATGTTTGAGAACGCTCCAGAGTCGATGCCTAGAGTGCCAGAGAGTTAAATCTGCCCTCGGTCAATATTTCGTCATTATCGCAGATGAGTCCTTATAACCGTGTTTTCGCGCGGTCTTCAAAGCCAGCGATTGCGGCGGCGTTTATGAAGCTTGGTAGCTAAACTCTGGGTTCATCACCTTGGTGACTTGGCACAATTTTTTTTCAAGATTCCGGCTTTCACGTCAAGCCGTGACCCCATCATTCCGAGATTTAGCTTTTGCCGTTAAAGGAGTGCGGAAAGAGAAAATCTATGGTATTCGAAAAATACCAAAGATAGCAGACTACAGCTTCTGATGACTAAATACGGCGGTTCTCCAAAGTTAAGACCTAATATGCGTCTAGCGATTCTGCTAGAATAAGATCACCATTTCCTTATATTTGAACTAGGGCTCGAGGATTAACTTCCGATTTCTTTTTTTAACCAACATGTGCAAATAGTTGAAGACGTACTTACGAACTGTATACGGCAAAGAAAACTTCATGGTTTCCCGGCGTTCGATAGTTGGTACTGTATTCCGTAACAGAGCGGCAAGGTCGGGCTAACCAAACAATTCTTCAATACGCGTACAGGTTACTTAAATTTTAAATTTAAATTAAAGTACTCCAAGTTTTAGAAAGCGCGATTTGAATATTTGACCGACTTACACGTTTCCTTGTCATAGTTAACTATGCTTTCCGTGTGTGCCAGATTAAGGTTGGTCTCTAGTCACTCGACATTACTCTAATTTCCGGAGTGTTGTAGTCGTATCAGAACCGAGCGACGCTTTTTGAGACTTTTTATTCGCCGCTTGCATGATGGAAATAACGTGCTATCTTAGAATACAAGCGCCGGGTTGCTGTTGTCAGTTGTATGCTATTTATACCTAGCTTATACTTGCGTTGAACATTAAAAGATCTCAACATTGCTCCGCTTTCTGCCATTAGCTTGTTAAATTAAGCTGTTTAAGTGTTGTAATTAATTAGTCTGCTCAAGTGGAGTTTCTCGTGGGAAATGTTGGCCCGGTTCTAACTTTTCAGCTCTCAGTTTCGTGTTTCGGCAAACTTGCCTGGTACAAAGTTCGTTTAGTAATCTTTCAGCTTCCGGCTCTTCATCTTAATTTGACACCATCTATCAAGATATTCCCTAGGGTTCATCTTTATGATATTGACAGATTTTTTTTTTCTTGCTTCTATGTTGTAGAAATTCTCGGGCTACTTCAACAAAACTTTACGACTGCATAACGTTGTTGTTGTTGTTGTTTGTTGTTGTTGTTGTTGTTGTTGTATATAAGAGTAATCGTAAACATCCACCTCGAAATGGCATTCCATTGGCATGATGCAGACAACCTCGTTCCCAGGGTCTCTCTTCTTCCCGTCCCCTGGAGCGAGGTTGTGATGCAGAATTAGCAATGTGTGAGGTTACCGTTGTTAAATATTTTTTAATTCTTATTTCTTGATTTTCTCTTGCAGTTGATCACACCCAAGTTTCCCGTTGTTGTAAAAGTCGGCCACGCTAATGGAGGATACGGAAAGGTGAACAGCTTGCCTTAATTGACACACACCTGTCACACCTGCTATGAAATTACTTTTGAGCTTGTCTGATGTTACAACTAATTAAGCATGTCTTCATTGTCGAAGTTATCCATCGATATGTTAAAGCCAAAGTATTCTTATTTCGCTCGAACTTGACAGATTCGCTCACAGTGTCCAAAACTTGAGTATAAAGTCGTCAAAACTCGTTTTTGCAAAAGGGTAATTGTCAATGGTGTCCATGCGAAACTATTGACTTATTTGCCGTAAAATAACTACATCTTTGCTCAAAGGAAGGGGCATATAAGAGCGAAGTTACTAATTTTGATGAAGTGAAGTATTGTAATGTTGCCCGGTCTTTCTTCAATCCCAATTTCTTCTTAAGCACCGCACCAGACATATTTTAATCATCTTTTTTTTCTTCAACCGGAAAGATCCCCAGCGTAATTCTCTAGGCCAACAAATATTTGGCGTTGAAACATTGAATCCGGCTCAATCCGACATTTTTCATTTTAAGTTTTGTTTGTAATATCGACCATTGGTTTTCAATAATGTGCTGAAATTATAGAATTATTTCACTCTGCTTTCTCTTGAACTTTCACTCATCCATGTTGACTGCTTCCAGTCCAAACGTACTGCCATTGCAAGGAGCCTGTTCTTATACCATGTATGGGGACGATACATATTTTCATAGACGAGCTGTTTTGTTTTTCTTGAATGTGGGTTGAAACATCCAAAATGCCGGATATTTCAATTTAGAATTGAAGGAAACACAGTGCTTACAGTTGGCAAAAGAAAATGTCACTAGGAGAGTGGTCAGCCCGTGTTATTTTCGTCTGACGAAATAACTCAGTTGTCACCGGATAGGCGTAGAATTAACGCCTCTTGTCTGAATTGGAGTGTCTAGTTTTCTTTACCCTTCTTCCTAAGTGAAAAGTGTTTTAGGATTCTTTTCCTTACGAGGGAAGTCGTGAGTTTTTAAAAGTTTCTGGAAGAGGGTTGTTACTTCTAGTCCAATTTTGTCGATGACTACAAACAAAAACCCTGGATCTGGTATAGATAAATTTGGAGCAGAAAAGTAAGTTTAATAAATGCAAGTATGTTACCACCGCAAAGGGATAGTTTTGATAAGCAAATAGTTGGGAAATTACCCTCTCAAAGTTGACAAAGCTGTCAGTATGCAGACGGGAGGTTTCTCTCTGAGGTGACC
The DNA here is from genome assembly GCA_014634185.1 of Astreopora myriophthalma. Lineage (NCBI taxonomy): Eukaryota > Metazoa > Cnidaria > Anthozoa > Scleractinia > Acroporidae > Astreopora > Astreopora myriophthalma. Next base: position 255,549 of record BLFK01000391.1, on the reverse strand, counting down.
TTGGCCCTCGACAAGTCGTTATTTACGGATAATAAACTTCTAGTGTTTGTACTTCTGTTCTCGAACAAATTGAACACCTCTCTATGGCAGACTTGATCCCACAGGCGTGGGCGCATCCTCAGACAGGGTTGAGCATTTTTAGTCAGATTATTTCGATTCTCACGAGTATTCTTAACGTAAAATCGGAAACAAGGCTGCTATGTCCTGTAACCGATGGTAGAAATCGGGGGGGGGGGGTACTCCTCGGAATTCTTGGTAGCGATGTGCCGCCCGGAGCCCCAAATCCTGACCCTATTTCAGACCAAAACATGCCATTTTCCACACCCGTTTTCAGACCTGGCTTCTGAAAGTTGTACTTGGTTTGAGAATCTATTGTCTTGTCCGCGTGAAGCTGAGCAGTGCCGAAGTCGCGAATTGGTCAAATTCATCCGAAAGTTCAGCTCGAACGATATGTCTTGGTTACTTCTCTTACTCTATTATTCATTTGGAGTTGAAAACCGCTACGCCACCAAGGAAAACACGGTGGAATCACTCTAATATTACCTCGACAGAACAAAGGTTACCAGGGGCCGCTGATTTCAACAACAATTTTATAAGAGTAGGTATATTGTTCAGGAAACGATGTTCAAGTTACTCTCGGAAAATACACTCCAATTAAGGACAGGCCGCAGTGGCTTTGAAGGCGCATCACGTGCGCAACTCCGAAATTGAACAATAATTCAAAACGAGCCACATGATGGCATTTTTTATTGAATTTGTTTTCGTCTTTGATTTTGTCAGGTTTGTGTGCCCAATCACCGCAGTTTCCAGGATATCGCAAGCGTCGTGGCTCTGTCCGATACTTACGCAACCACTGAACCGTTTATTCCAGGAAAATGTGACATCAGAATTCAAAAAATTGGCACACACTACCGCGCCTTCAAGTAAGTTCACCTCACTAATTTGGGAAGTGATACGACAACTTTATTAGCATTCCCTTTTACATGTAGGGCATTGCCAAGAAATAATTACGCAATAGAGGACTTTTGTCCGTGTTTACATAGCCTCATCTAAACACGAGGGGGGTTGGGAGAATTCGAGGCAGTTATGCAAACCCGAGACGCAGTCGAGGGTTTTTATAACTGTCGAGAATTCTCTCAACTCCCCTCGTGTTTAGATGAGGCTATGTAAACACGGACTAAAGGCCTCTATTGATTTTATAGAATATTTCTCAAAACCGACAAATGAGGAAAAATGCTGTTTATTTCTTGATTGAAATAGATTTTCTTGATGCACGCTAATTTTTTCTACCAGCCAATCAAAACGCGCATCTCACAACACATAACCAATCAAAATGCGTGTAATTTTACAACCGTGTTTACATACTCTCATCTAAACACACCTATTGACCAATGAGAGAACGCGCATTATCCTAATTATTTTATAAAGATATAGTACATTGTGCACATGATAATATAATTTCCTCATCACAATGCAAAAATACATCCATATCCATAAGAGAATAATTAAAAAGTAATTCTAGTCATATTTATCAGTGTTAATATTTTTTATTTGTAAGGCTTCATACAGAGTAACCTAATTCTTAGAGATCTAATTGTAATTGAGATGATTTTGCCTTTTTCACTTAAACAGTCAATATTTACATATTTTTATTTGACATCAGTTAAAATTTGTTGTCTTGTATCTTCAAAGCACTCACAGTATAGGAGGAAATTAATTTCACTTTCAACTTCGTCGAAGTTTTCAGGTGCTGAACTTCGCAATGAAGGTTTTAGGGTTTTCAAAGTCATTGTAACATTATTATGTTTAATCTAGCGTGGAAATAAGATCAACAGTGTGCAGTCCTTTGTTAAGCTCATCAATATATTTTGCTTTCTGCGGACAGACGAACTTCACTTTCCGACAACTGGAAAACTAACACAGGGTCAGCGGTTCTGGAGGAAATTACCATCACTGACAGGTCAAACTTCTCTTCTTACTTCAGGGAGCTCAGGAAACGAAAATTTAATCTGGCTCTTAATTGTTACTACCAGATATTAGCAGCCGATAATGTGCATAAAAACCTCCGACAGCACAATAGCACAAGTTCAGAACCAGTTTTTTAAACGTTTTCAGTTTGGTTGGGAGTGTTCCTGCATCACCGGCTACGTATTTCTCTCGGTCCCTTTGTGCGGGCGCTGGTTCGGTTCTCTCCTGCATTTGACGTCGCTTCCATGTTTTCCTGACTTGTTTTTTCCTGCTTTGTACATTTTTCAAGACGTGTATTCCTGCTTTTCACACCGGTCACATCCGAACGTTTGGTACCGTTTTCACCTTTTAGTTTTCCCGTTTTTGCGACAGCGAATGTTTCGTTCTGATATTGTTTTTGGAGGCTGCAAGCAGTTGCAAAATTGCCAAACAGCCTATCTTACTCAAAATCTCTCCTGGTAATAGTAATAGATAGTAATAGATAGTAGTAGGTAATACTTCCTCTCCCCCATTTTCCCCAAAGTTTTGAGCGCGCACAACCTTGATAATGGGGGAGGGGTGGAAAGCGAAAGATCGTAGAGACGTCATTGCATTCCAATTAAGGCACAATGTGTCAAGTATATGTCAGTACTGACTGAGTCAATACGTGTCTTAATTAACATCTCCGGTAACTTTTACCTTCAGATATAAACTGTGGGTGGATGAGTGCAGCAAGTTATTTGGAGGTGGTTTGGATATCATGTGTGTAGAAGCGATTATCGGCAAAGACAATAAAGAGTATATTATCGAGGTAACAGAATCGCTTATACTTGCGAAGAAAGTTGTCCTAGCTTGTATTTTGATTTAAAAATATTCTCACATGGTTACCTCTTGTACCATACAGGTGAACGACACAGCCATGCGACTTTTCAGTGACACACAGGAGGAAGACCAAAAGAGGATTGCAGCCCTTGTGGTCAACAGAATGGAGAAAGAATATCCTCCAGCGCTTGAACCCAGTACCGCCACTGGAACCGCCCTCACAGGTGGGACATTTTGGAACTCATATACGGAAGAGATTGATCCTGAAATTCTGCCCAGCTACTTCCGGGAGAATTTACCCTCTTCCTCAAACTTAACCATGGTTGCTTTTTCTCACTGAATTTATAGCTTCTCCTATAACATGCATAGAACCCTAACTCGCCCGCCACTTGCTTGGCAAATTTGCTTAGCGTGTTACTAACCTTCTTGCTGTTGGGTGAACTCAAAATTGTATTCAGATTCTCGCAAAACATGAACATCTTTGGGACGAACGAAGGAACGAGATTCTGAAGGTTTTATCTTCTCAAAGCTATCTTTGGGACACGTACTTTCGTAAGGTATTTCGATTACAATAAATTATGAATTATAGAGAAGATATTCACTGCCCCCCCGTGACCGTTAACGTAGAAAACTCTTATTATCTAGATATTTAACCAGATCAAAGGTAATGAATAGCAAATCCGGCTCACGAAAAGTTGTAATCTAAAATATTGAGAGGTACGACAGGGCCTTAAAAAATTCCTCAACGATCCCTCAAAATATTCTTGTTCGAGGCGACTGACCAGTCTTGCAAAACACTAAGGTGTGTCTGAAACGGCAGCGGAATGTTTCCTCCGGTCCTTAGAAGTCGAACAAGTGAGCTGGGGAAGTTGTTTGCCCGAATGCAGAAACACTTGTTCTGGACGACCGCCGGAACAGGAGTTGTATCGAACGCTGCAGTCGCAATCAATTATGTGTTAAGCCTGAATACTGATCCCTCCATTTCTTGCATATCTCTCTTTCCTTGTTTCTCCTTTCAATCTCAGCTAATCAGGCCAGTGACAGTGGCGGTGAGTATGTTGATGTTTGATCTTTTGTCTCATCACTGTCTTTTAAGTCACCTTGTTTCTTCTTACATCTTGAAATTAGCTCAACTCGAAAGTGGGCATCTCATTCTGGCAATACAATCTCAGTTTCTTTATACTGTTGGTCACACCTGACAATTCAATCTTTTCTTAATACTGTCGGTCGCACTTGCACTGGCAAACTTTTGTTAATTACTGACTTAGACTGCTTCATGCCCTTTTTTGTGTGTCTTGGTTTGTTTTCCCTATGCGTTTTCTTTGTCTCTACCAACGACCAGAGCTTTTTTTATGTTTTGTTAATTTCTTAACTGGCTGTGTTTTGGCGATGTTTATCAACCTCATAATTTCCACAGCTTATTGTGGTCAACCGTTATATAGTAACAAATAACACCATGGCAAGCGGATGATGCATTGACCCAATCAGAAGCGGCCAAAGGATGCAACAGACGCCAATAGCGAGAAACCATGTCACTGGTTAAGGGAGTGGGGGACAACGTGAAGTGCACGAAACACTGGAAGGAGCAGTTGCTTAAGAAATTTGAACACGTTTGTCCTACTGATCAAGTTTTTCGGAGGGAGTGAACAATATATTTTATTTTTTCCAACCCCAAACCTCCTTATTAATGAGATTTCTTCGCCTTCAGATGCTTTTAAAGTTATTGGTGGCCCGGGTGCACCAACCGCTTCAGAAGGAATAACAACGAAGACGGAGAAGAAGAAAAATGGAATGTTCAGTGGATTCATCGATTAGGCTGGTGACCTGCGATCCGTTGGACCATTATTCATGTTGCTTCGACCCAGTATAAACGAGACTTGTCTTAGCTTGGCCTCTCTTTCAGCGTATTTAGCATTTTATCACATTACGGTTACCCATGGTATGGTCCGGGGGGGACAACGATACAAGATATTTAATGGAATCCGTGTCAAGGTGGACTCAATATACAGTGTCCATGACGAAAAAAAGCGAGTCACAAATTAGCATCAAATTCTTACTGATGTAAACTGATGAAGGTCATTTGGTTTTGTCTGATGTACCTAAGGGCGGGAAATTCATTATGCTATTCATCAAGCGCAGACAAAGCAGCAACCAGTTCTAAGCACACAACAACAATCTTATTTTGTACTCTGTCTTGCCTGAGTTACAGTATTATAATTATTTTGTAAATCTAAGAGGGTACTGGCTGCCTGGAATACCCATAAGGACTAGCAGAACCAGGCAGCCAATATTAGCTTAAGTAGAATAAGTAGATAAATAAGCGACAAAAAGAAGTAAGCTATTGAAGCCGCGCAGAATGATGAATTGCCCCTCACTGGTTCAAAAGCAACGTGTTTGCTTTTATTAATCGTTAGCGCCCGGCTCAGCAATTAGAACGAGATGGCCATACGGCGCCGAACAAACCAACACAAATAGCCCTTGATATCAGACTTACGCTTTTCCCTGGCATAACTCTTTGAAGTTACTTTTCTCGGCATCGTATTTTTGTAAACACTTACATCATTGCCAGAATATTTTCCAGTGAGCTTGCGTAACTTAAGCTAAGTGCTTTTAAGTGCACTAATTAGCTTTTACATTAGTTTGTTTGTTTGTTTGTTTTTTTTAATTCAAGTGAACTCTTAATAGGGTTAAGGTGCCGGCTAATTACCGTTCTTCCAGTTCCCTGGAGCGACGGAGAGAGAGGGAGAGTCGAGAGAGACGCTCATTCCTTCGTGCTCCATGGGACGGGTGGAAGAGAGACCCTTGGAACGAGGTTCGCTAATTACATTCTCGTGTCATGACGTAATCAGTAATGTCTCCTAGAGCTGTAATTGAATCGACTTTGACTTAGTTCGAGCGTATAGGGAATTACCTTCAATTTAAAACTCAATCATTTGAATTATTCAACAGTCAGTCGCCCAGTTTCTGGTGAAATGCTCTGCGGTAAAAGACCGTTAGAAAAATGATGGGGATTTTCGGAGACGCACTGAACACTGTTCTTTGGTACTCCTACAAAGTGGAAATAATGCCTGCGCAATTTTCTTTTCCTTAATTCTTTTTCTGCTTTTTCTGTTTCTAATGGTCCATCCCTAGTATGGTCTTTTTAGACAGTCAATAAATGGTCTTCCAATATCATCATGGACGCTGTTGTTGTACATATGAGCTGAGTTTTCTGCTTTCGCCTGGAAGGGTGAGGCGACGAGACAGCAAAATAGTGGATAAAATTCATGCCACTTCTAGGGAAATGCGCATGCGCAATAAATATGCCTTAAGGGTCATGGTCTTCTATTTCAAAGCAGTGTGCATTATCACATTTAGAGATTATTCGCTGTGTTTTTCAGCTGCTTCCGAAATAACTCGAAGAAGCTTTCTCAATTGGTTGATAGAAACAAATATCAATTAAACGATTCAACTCAAGACAACGGCTCTTAAGGTGAGATTGGGAAAGTTCTGTATATAACGCCGTATAAAGCTACAAATATTTTGAACACATAACAGCTGAGCTAGCTTGGAATTTAACCCGCCTGACATGGGAAAACTGAAGCAAGCTCATCGGAGCTCATTAGTAGCCAGTTCACTGTATGACGGTATTGTGTGCTTGCATCGCGTGTCTTATTAAGTTCAACAGTAAACGAGACGGCTCTCTTGTCTGATGTGTTCCTCTCAAGAAAGGTAAATGCCTAGTGTTTGTAATGTTTAAGGACATGAAATGAAATGTTAATGACTTCTTCGGCGTCAAGGATTGTAGTTTGAGAAACGGAAATTGGTTGCGTCAAGCCTGCCCACCTATAACTGAGTTCGTGTGGTGGTGTCATTTAACGGTATTTTACCTGACAATGTTTAGTTGATTTGCCGTGAGTAGTCTAAAATGATGAAGTCAGTGAATCCTGCGAATGTTCACCGCATACGAGCAAAATCGAAAGTAAAGTTAATATTGAAGACCAGACCCATTGAATACAAGGAAAAAGGGAGACAAGTTCATTAGTTTTGGGATGGCAAACTCCAAAACAGCTCTGTTCAACCGAATAAGCATGGAAAATTAATAGAAACAAAACTTAAATGAGCGTATTTGCATCAAGGGCCCACATTTGCAAAGAGTTCCTGTCACTGGTAATCTTAACTGTTAATATCAACGATACAGGACTGTGGAACAGAAGATAGGCTCGTTGCTTAACAGGGCCTGAAGTGAAATATAGTGCGGTCTATTTGTTCCAAAGGCCGTCATCGGAAACGACCTGTCATGCTTTTGACAATTATACTTAATGACAGGTGTTTGGAATTTGTTCTGTCCTATGATGTAAATTCAGAAAAAAGGCGTATCTTTATAGGCAACATTTGTAATTCCCCTTTTGTTTAAAAAACAGTTTGCAAAGAGAAAATACTGATCGGTGCTTTGCCTCATGTAGAAATGCTTGTTTACACGATCTATTTTATGAGTGTAAGGAGTGAGCCGTAACAAACACTGATAGTTACTGACGCAAACGACCACTCAAGCTTCCAATATCATCAAATCCTCCTCCGGCATGGCATCCCTCAAATGAACCTTATCTCAGCCTTTAATCAAGCCTTAAACGTTAACTTTCTGAATTTCTGTCAAAACTGGCCTTTCTGAGGCGGTGTTTTTTCTGATCATAAATAATAGCTTATTTCCGAGTTCACTTCAGCCTCAGCGAGTCTAAGTGCGAAGTCTTTGTTATGAAATCAGTTTATAATCACATGCAAATTATTACTAATGACCATCACAAAACTTTCCCACTTGGACTCGCTCCGAAAAAGAGGCTGATTTTAACTCGGAAATGGCCTATTGATTCGTATTTAGGTTGGGCGAGTAGAGGGATTTTTCTAGGGGGGGGGGGGGG
>BLFK01000391.1:232413-247872 GCA_014634185.1 Astreopora myriophthalma | reverse complement strand
ACTCGGGCGCAGAAATGCATTTTATGCCAATGTTTATTACTGGTACTGCAGTTTACGATTTCTTTTTAATAACGGTTGTTTTGCTAAACAATCGACCCACCAAACAAACGATTTTGTAATTAAGCGGGTTTATCAAACTTCGTAACTCAAACTGCACAAACATGAATGAGTTGGCTCCAAGGAGCCTTTGATTGATGCTACAATTTGATCATTGTTCATCTCTACTCCCAAGCACTTGGTGACGTTATTCCATGTTTTAAGTTTTAGTCCAAGTAGTAGCATTTGTAGTTCACTGTGAATCACTGAGCGGCGTCTGAAACGGTCTGAGCCCGGGTCTGGGGTGCACCGGAACCGGAAGTCACATTGTAGGCCATGTTGGTCCCAGTATCTCCCATCAGGCAAGGCTACAAATTACAAAATGGCGTCGGCCATTAATTTCATTGTGGATTTGTAGCGTTTTTTCTTGTAGACCAAACGGCTTCTAATTAAACAAAGTATTTTTTTGACTTATTTGCAATTTTTTCAAAGAGCATAATTTTTAAAAAAGGGGCATAATTTGGAAAAAAGAGCATAATTTCGCCAAAAAAAAAGCAATGCTACTAGCATAATATGCTACTTTTACTAGCATAATCTATAAAGGCCTAGGGAAGAGTCGTTTCTTAAATCATGTGACGACGCATCTCTTTCCAAATCTTTGTTATGCGGTCCCACTGTTTATGGCCATAATGTCAAGAGTACGATCGTTCTGTTTTTGAAATGTGGCCACTGTGTCTCCTAAAGAACCCAACATTCTCGTCTCCAGAGCCTACGATTCTTTCGGTCAGCACCAAGAATAACGACCTCTTGCTGGTTCCGAAGCAGGAAGTTTGCGAACCACAGACTTCCGGCCCATTGTCAGAAAATTGAAATAACGTTCCTTTGTGAATCTGACCTCCCGAGGAAGTCGATCTAAAAATAGCTCGGGATGTGACAATGCCGTGACACAAAAAGTAAAAAGTGTTAAGCTCCACGTATCCTATTTTGCTGGTTCAGAATTGTTGACCCAACAATTTTTGATGAAATTGCATTATTACAGCGTAAGTCTTAGGACTTGTATATCATCTCTCTGCAGCAATTATCTTCCTTAGTAAACACTTGTAGAGACTGACTGCATTATATTTGTTGAAGTCACTGTTCAATTTTTTTGGAAATTTTATCCTTCAAACAAACCCCGATACACAATACAAGTTATTGAAAAAGGTTCCTTTCTATTAAAATTAATTAATTTGGAGGTTAGTGGGGAGCTCTGGATTAATTAAATAAGCTACAAATGATGGTGCGATGTTAGTAAATTAAACATGAGTGTATCCATACACCAAATGAAGAATTGCCGTTCATTTTCATAGCTACTGGCCCTTGAATGACCAAATCAATAGAATTGCTGCTGGTCGCTCTTCGTTTTCAAAATGGTTTTATGGTTTTATGGTGTTTAGTTTATGTGTGCAGTGTGCTTGAAGTTTATAGAATTTAAACTTATCGTATTTGCGTTGATTTAGAATGGTTTAATTTGCTTTTCTCGCAGACAAACGTTTACAAGGTTGACTGCAATTTCTTCGATTGTGTATGCCAGGGTGTTTATTAGCTCAGTTGTCATAAGATGGTGTTATCTTCAAGTTCGACAAAGGCAGAACAATCTTTCCTGCCTCCGTTGACAGAAAACAGTAGAGAAAAGGCCAAACCTGAAATGAAAGTTCCTGCTAAGAAGAAAGGATCCCTTCAAAAGAAGAAAAACGATGACGACATATTTATAAGTTTTCCAGAAGTCGCGAAAACCATGACAGTGGTAAAGAAAGCGTCCAAGGCATTGGCTAAGAAATCTTCCTCGCTGAAGGCCTCATGTCAAACCGAAGACATATCGACGAACACCCTGCAGAATGGAGCAAAAAGTTCCCATGTGAAGAAAAAGCGAGGCGGAAAATTGCGATTACCTCCACTTGTTCTGACACCTGCTTCAGAAAGAACTGCATCAGAAGAAAGGTGGAGCACTGCGCTGGGGTTGCGTGAGAGCTACGAGATTCCACGAGGGGTTTTCAACAAACTGATGGATGATATTGTGAAAATCGATCAGCAAATGAAAGAGGAAGCGATGATGCATCGGGTAAGAGCAAAAAGAATAAAATATGCCGCTGCAGCGAGGAAACGGCAACAGTCATCTTCCCAAATGAGTGAATTTGAACGTACCCCACTGCCCGGCTTTTCCTACTTTCCTAGTCTTACTAGGTCCGAACGGGAGCTCCTTGAATCGAACGACTTGTTGAAATTGGAGGATTTGAGGACCGACAGTAGAATATTTAGGCAAGAACGGACGATCCAGACAAAAATGAGTGCATTCAAAAATCGTCATTCACATTTCAACCTGTCTAAATATTAAAACAAGTCAGAAGAGAAAGAAGAACATAACATCATTAAAAGTAGCTAAACTCAAGCTTATTATGACACAAATCATGACACAAACACAAGTTTTAATGCTTGTAAGTATTCTTTCACCTCTAAAAACTTGTTTTAGGCAATCTGTTTGCCCAAAACACCGTAACCAAGGTCACAGATTGTATGTGTACTGCTGTACTTGTATTTTAACACAGTAAAAAATCCACCACTAACCCATTGGAAAATTGTTACACGTGCTTACCATTCAGCTATCAATGTCAAGTCTCAGAGTGGGCGGGGGGAGGGTGCTACCCTCGGGAATTTGACTCCAAGAGCCTTTCGTTGATATTTTGGCACGTACGCTTTGCCCCTGGGTCGGGGAAATTGACATGGCCGCCATCTTGGAAGATCGACAGAACCCTGCATTTGTCGTTCAGTAGGTGCGCGTGGATGGGGAATTTGACTCTAGCTTCCATGAAAATGTCAAATTCCCCTGGGTCAGTCCGCCCCCCCCCCCATCCCTCACCCCCCTGGGGCTCAACAACGATGGTTTGATTAGTCTTAAGACCCAAAACATGCGTCATTTCATCATTTGCTTTGTTTTTAATATCAGTTGGTAAATAAAACAAAACCTCTCAAAATGCCTTTGAAGATGATTCTCTATCTCAAGAATTTCCCAGTCTATTGCTATCAGTGCCTCCGGCGTTTTGCCGCAAGCTCATGATCATTCACGGTGCTATTTCGAATGAAGTTATAGGGTTAGGGTTAGTTCTAATTATCAACCAAATTCAAATTAATGAGAGCTAATGAATCAACAGTAAAACAGAACTAAAATGGAAATCGAGAGCATGGAAGAGCATGGAATCAGCTTTACATCGGGTCTCATTTGCACGGTGACAGCCGAGCACTGTGATGAGTCTGAAGTTTTCCACTTTAATTTTTATACAGGCAAACAGGCGGCAAAAATTTTGACTCGCTTCCTTCCCTTCTGTGGAAAGTCAGGAAAAATACACAATTTTTAATTTCCAAGCAAAATATTCCGATTTTGAAGGGCAAATGTGGAGAAGAAAGTTAAGTTATTATTAATATAGCGCCATCTATAATGGTTAATGTTTGGCGGACGAGTCTCATAAATTAATTTCTTAAGCTGTGACAGCCGGGTATTCACCGGCGATCTATGGTGTCTTATTGATATTTGACTGGCAGGTACCTGTTCATGTGTTATACCGCGCATTTTGCCAAAATCAAACCGCGGTATTTTTCTTTGTAACTAATAAATAAGTTAAACCGTCTTGTACCCACAATTTTTGGAACACATCCCTTCTCTATTTGAAGCCGGGCTGCATTATGTGATGAAAGAGAGTATTCTTTTTAACGAACAATATGACCTCCACGGAGAACCTTTTACAGGATTCTGATATATGCACAGACACGTTTGAGTCAGGTTACCATTCTGATACGAACGATACAGGCCAGAATTCATTACAACAGAAACGGAGGGCTGAGATCAGAAGTAGACCTAATAGTCAGAGAAATTTAGGCCTAGAAAACAAAGGGTTTGAGTCTGACAGCGAGCTCATTAACACACGCAGGAAAGCTAAGGGGCAAGTGCGTCGAACACTGAGCGAACATAAAAACGCGGTACGAAAAACTGCAAAAATAACTGAACGTGGAGTGGAAAAACGGAGACATAACTACGCCGGGAGCGCATCTACCGATGCTGCAAAGATAGATGACGTCGGCAAAGCACAGGGCGCACGCTCGACAAGGAGGCGTTCTAGTACAGTTGAAGACGATTTGAGGCGAAGAGCCTGTTTGAATAGTATGCGTCTCCGCAGTATTTCGAGCTCCAGTCAACAGGCTCTTGACGTTGGTTGTTATGATGATGATGTTTTCGCACGAAACCAGAACGATGTCAAAAGAGGAGCCAGTACGAAAAGTCCAGATGTTAGTTCTGAAAAAATCCATGAAGGGGAGAACAAAGGAAGGGATTATGCCATGGACAGAGACTGTATTGCCGTAGAATCAGAAAACGAGGAATTAAGAGTGTATTCAAGGCGGCTGTTAACTGCTTTAGAGGAAAGAACCAAGTTAGAACATCAACTTGACATTTTGTGTCGACCTGCGTCCGTTCCCAGATTGGCTCCAATGCATGACAAATGGAAAAGCTCGCCAAATATTCACTTCAGTAACGAAAAGCTCAATTCCGTCAGGAGAAAATCATTCAGTCGAGGAACCGAAAGCAAGGAATTGTTGTTTGAGCAGTTGAAGCAGACGCAAACAGAAAAAAGTCGAAAGTTGCCAGAGATTCCGCCGCAAAGTTTCAGAAAAGGCGATAACGATTCGTTTGATGAAATTCCCCGTTTTTCCGACATGAATTTCCGAAGGTCGCGTCAGCAAACAGTAGCGGCTGAAAATTCCTCATTATTTTTAAAAGAAAAGGAGAACAAGTATAAACAGTTTCAGGAAAAAACGCAGCGTATATTTGAGAAGAAAGTTGGAGGTTTTCCTCCGGAAAGCGTCGCTGAGGAATGGAATCAACATTCGAAAGAAGAAGATAACGAAAATGGATTTTTCCTCAACGAAGTGAAAAAACAAAGAAGAGAGCGCAAAATTGCTGACTTGGCGGCTGATTTATGGAAAAAGCTCCTCCAAGGGGAAAAATTCCAAGGCGACCACGAATCCGCAATCTATGAAAAGACATCAACAGACATGCTCAATGTAAATCCTTATAGGGGTGCAAAAGGAGAAATGTCTGAAAGTTTTAGCAGTGATGAGAGTCAAGTTTTTGCGCGAAAGCACGCCGCAAAGAACGAAACAAGGGCAAAAGAACAAAATGATCGCATCGCTAAATTAGTGGAGGACTCCGCGCCTTCCACGACAGGATCGCGGGAATCGCAGGCAAGGATTGCGAGAGATGTAGTGCTCAAGCGCTCTGAGTCGGAATCAAATATCGCTCGGACGGCCGCGTTCAAACGCAACCAGAGACGCCCTCTGCGTTATAAACGCGGTTCTAGTCCGGCCCAGTTGTTGTCTGGGACAGTTAAGCCTTCAACCGCGCGATTGCATGACGCAGAGCCAGATGAAGTCTTTGATGATCAAGAACTTCCACTTTTCAGCGACGATACCTCGGAGGAAGGTTCTAGTACAGCACCAGAAAAAGAAACACGTGCACCTCAGCAAGAGAACAGACCACAAAAATCAAACAAAGGTGAGAGAGCGCAACACATAAACCCTGAATTTAAAAAAAATGAGACCGTCAGCCAAAAGCAGAGCAAATGTTTCGCGGATTATATGCTACCTCCGGGAAAAAGGGAACGGGCCATGACAAGGGATAGGAAAATAGATTATTCACAGGCTGCTGAATTTCCTCTAAATGGAAATGCGTTCAGTTCTGGAAACCCACCGTCCCTCAAAGAAAAGGTTAAACTTTATCAGGAACGCCAGGAAAGGAGACTAAAAGAAGAGAATTCGTTTGACCTAGCTGACGCATACTTGGCTTCACAAGACGCTGAAGAAGAAAAGGAATTACGTAGACAGGCTGCCGGCAAAGCGGCCATTTTGAGGCGCGAGGCCTCGCATCAGTTGTGGCAAGCGATGAATCTGGAGCGCATTTGCGATCCTAACGCCAGAGTGCGACATATCTTTACGCCATATTGAGCCTACCATAATCTTGCTTCGTTGCTAATTTTATCTGATGTCAAATTATGAACGTGTTGTCAAAACATGGCATTAGTAGCTTCGTGGACTTTTATTACATTTATCATGTATTCAGAAGCTTTCGGTAAACTTAACAAATTGACGTCAGTTTTTTATGCGTCTGTCCTGTTATTGATCATAAATTTCGTCATCACATTGTCAAAGTAGCTGCGGATCCACGAGGCGATAGCCGAGTGGATCCGCAAACTACTTTGGCAATGTGATGACGAAATTTATGATCAATAACGGGACAGACGCATAAAAAACTGACGTCAATTTGTTTTTTACGATAACAAAAAGGTAGGAGAGACGAAATTAAGACGAAATTATAAATTCATGTGTCTGTCCGCATATTGACCATAAAAATTAGCCAATGAGCGCGCGTGAATTTCTGCAGTTATCGTAAAAAAGGTTTTCGCACCGTGATTTCCATTCAGAAACTTCTTGTTTGTCAAACGTGCTATCTAGCTGTTGTCCTTGCACAAATCAGTCATGATCCCGGATGCAGCGAATGCACAACCTAGTTCCCAGGATCTTTCCCTTGGTGTTGAAAAGAGAATTACGTAATCGAATTGCGTCATACGTGATTGACATCGGAATTTTACTTTCACTTGCATCGTGTAGCGTCTAATGTCTAGGGTGCGGTTTTGCGAATCTTGTAAGTCAGGAAAATATTAGGAAAATATAAAGTTGAACCAGGGAAAGTAAGTCTTTGTAATTCGAAGTTCTGTCATCACACTATCTGTCTATTTACTTGGCTTCTGGTTGACTAACGCTCATTAACAGAAGTCCATAGCCTAGAAGTCTCGATCTGTCTCATTTGGCCTTGGTCCCATCAGGTCTCGGCAACTAATGACCAGTCAGACTGGGTCTGATAACAACAACGCTTCTCATTGGTCCGCAACCAAGAACCGCACGAGGGATTGCACGAGCTAAATGCAAATCATGGCCCAAACCTGGCAGCAGCCGTTCTAAAAATAGAAAATACCATAAACTGATGGGCCACATTCCATTCCAGATCGAGACTTCTGGTTATGGACTTCTGGCAGTTAACTTTCAGTGCCTCCGCTTATTCGCTGGAAAAATCTCGACAGCTGCCAAAAGGCAGAGTTAAATCTAGTTAGATTTGGTATCTGTTGCATATGTTGTTGCATCTTTAAGAAAGATTCCTTCAGCATATTGTTGTCACGTGTGAGTGTATTTTGTTGGTCTCTATGACAGTCAGCCCGGGCACCACATAGCCATCAATGTTTTATGGGCCCGATTACATGAACCGGGCCAGTCCAGTCCAGTCAGAAAGAAGTTTGTACACAATGAGTGAAGAAAAGACAAGCGAAAAATATCCAGTGGAGGGCTAAAAGTGGAGTTGAGGAAGAAGGGACTAAACCAAAAGGCCGGCTGGTCCACTTGATCGAGCTGGCGTCCCCTTCCCACTTGAGGAAGGAAAAGGACAGAACGTATCGCATTTATGTTGCATATTCAGACCCGCTCACTGCCAAAGACAACTTTGCGTTATCCGTTCGGAATTACTCCTTCATATTACGCTCTCTTTGACTGATCTGGCTCCTTCAACTATTTAAATGTAGCCAATGTACCTCCCAAGTGGTACGTACACGCACAATGGCAATAACGCATGTGCACACTAAATACCTAAAATAAAATGGAACCAGTAGCGGTACATCTAGACATTTAAGCCTGATCGTTGTACCATGACGATAACCCCTACGATGTCGGCCTACGGATCGCTTATACCAGTCCCGGCTAGGCCCCTTGCAACTTTCGGATACCTATCCCCGGTAGGCAGTGAGGGAGAGAAATGTCGGCCCCTAGACCATATGTGACAGATCCCTTTCGTACTCGCAGCGCAGGTCCGTTCCAGTTATGCTGTTATTTCGATGGATTATATTTTTGACAGTGTCGTAAGTTTGTCTTCTTTATGGTGCGTAGTGTTTTTTGGGGGGAGGGGAGGGGGGACGCATTGGAGTACACGGTGTCTACGCGTTCACTTTTGCTTGTTAGCGGTCTCTCCATTTCATCACGGGATATCACGTGCCTTTGTTGAGCTTTGCAAGATGGCGGCCTCGTCTTTCGTCTTGGCTGGATTTAGTTTCATTTTATTGTACTGTTGTGCGGAATCTGTCGTCCCAGTGCCAGTGTTTATATGGTCTAAGGACAGGTGAGTATTTGTAAAGTCACACTCAAGTGGCCATATGTCGATAGAATTCCTTGGGGCTTCGAATAAGGCAGTATCTGTTGTACAGACGACAGCTGTTTTTGACGTATACCAAGTGCTTTTCTCACATATTTGAAGAATCAGTCCATTGAAAAAAGCACGCTGAAATAATTTGATTTACCAGTTGTCGTTCTTGGTTACTTTTACAAATATTATGGTTTTAATTAGCAAACACAATTTAAGCCAACGTAATTTTATGTTTGAGTCCTACTTGGTACTACAGTACCTTCACAAATCGTTGTAGCCTGGTTAATAACGGGTACTCTTAAAACACAGTCCTGAGGCCTGGTTTTCACTAGTATTGCAAGCAACAAGCATAAGACAGTCATTCATGAAAGCACAAGCAAAGGACACAGGGACAAAGGATTCAGTAGTAAAATGTTTCATACTCTCTTTCCTAGTTGGCACTGGGATCTGAAACAGGTTTGTTTCATTGGATGAACGTAGGAGCTTACATTGTGCTTACGCTATATGCCATATTTAAACAATGCAAGCAAACACAACAGAGATTCCAACCCCATGTGATGGAAAATAGGGAGTAATTATTAGCGCCGAAGGCGCGAGCTTCTAGTGGGGTCCGGGGGCATGCCCCCCCCTGGGAAATTTTGCAAATTTATGTTCTCTCAAGTGCCATTTCCTGAATTTTGACATCATTCCGGCCTGAGTTATTCTATAAGCTCTATTCTCATGATTTTGCAGCTAAGTCAGGTAAGACTGCTGACCTTGCATGGTCATAACATACTGTACCATAATGCTCTTCACAAAAAAAGTAAGTTTCACAGTGACAGATCGCCAAAAATTCTAAAGATGAGCAATTTTTCCCTAGTTTTCAGAATTTTATAATAAATCAGGAGAATTTGGTAAAAATCGGGAGAGCGGGAGGCAAGACATCAAATCGAGAGACTCCCGGACAAATCGGGAGGGTTGGAATCTCTGTCACAAGCATAAGGAAAAGAATTATTTTTTTCCTTGTGCTTGCACTTGTGCGTATGCTTGCGTTAAGCCTTTTCTCGCAGTTTGCTCATGTGTTTGCGTTTGTGCTTGTGCATGTATTTCTGTTGCTTGTGAAAACCAGGCTTAAGAAGGAGAGATGCTGACCCTACAGCGCTTTCTCCTTTGCTAATATACTGTAACCCACAACTTTATAAGACATGCAAGTTTACATGTACTGATTTGACAACTAAATATAGTTGTGTACATGTATTCTGCCATAAAATTTCTTCTTTGCTATACTAACAGTGAATTGAGTGGCAGCACTCCAGTACTCGCAGGACACACAATAAGAGGAAACGACTTCGAAGAGAAATATCTTGACAGGCTCTTTAAATCCCCTCAACTCATTGGTGTGTTTCTACAAGACAGGGTGAGTTTTGAGACTCCCCCCTCCCTGCCCCAAGGTACCTACACCGTAGGTATTAGTTTTGTTTTTTGTTCCTTTTGTTTTACCCTACCTCTATCTTTGATGCCAAGTAAGAGCTGGATAGGTACGGCTCCACATAAACTTCTCCTGTCAAAACTGTGGGTCAGTGCGGTTGTTTAATGTGCAGGAGGCATGGCCAAGTGGTTAGGACACCAGAGCTTCATGCAGATGCTCTGGGTTCCAATCCCACTCCAACTGCCAACTGGATTTGTCTTTGGAAATCCTGAATTCAACTCCAGTATGTTGTTTTGTTTACTTGAATTGCACAGCCTCACGAGAGGGTGTTAATGGGATTAACTGTTTAGTGTATAAAGACGTTTTTTGGCTATCGTAACCGTATAAACAACAAAATATGAAGTGACTAATATATAAAAGATCAACTTTTTAGCATATGCAGTACTTAAGAGGACTTAATGAGCAAAGGGTGCAGACTTCCTAGAATAAATTTTGAGGTAAAAATGTAAATTTCAGTTTACTTTGACCTCGTCTAACACTTCTGGAGACTTTTTGTACCCTTTATTTCGTATGGCTTGTCCTGTTAGAGATTGCGTGACTTGCCTTGTTGCCTTATTCGGGTCTCATTTCATGACATGCTCCAAGCCTGTGCTCTGCCTGCGGTTTTAGTTACCAGTCCCTGGCTTATTTTGCAAAAGGAAACCATCCAGGCCTGTGGGAAGGGGGGGGGGGGNNNGGGGGGGGGGGGGGCTGATGGTGCGCCCATCACCGACCCTTAAAAAAAGTGAATTGCTAAAACAAAATATAGTATAGTTCTGTTCAGATTCACTGTTTGTGTGGTAAAAATGAAATAAATAAGCAATATACATATTTATAAAATAATTAGGATAGTACACACGCTCTCATTGGTAAATAGGTGTGTTTAGATGAGAGTATCTAAACACGGTTGTGATATCACACAAATTTTGATTGGTTGTGTTGTCAAACGTGCGTTTTGAGCGTGTATCAAGAAAACCTGTTTCAATCAAGAAGTAAAACAAACAACATTTTCCTTCATTTGTCAAATTATTTTTGAGAAATATTTTTTTATAAAAAGCAATAGAGGACTTTTTTCCATGTTTACATAGCCTCATCTAAACACTCGATAGGTTGGGAGAATTCTCGACAGTTATGTAAACCCTTGACTACGTCTTGGGTTTGCATAACTGTCTCGAATTCTCCCAATGCCCCCTCGTGTTTAGATGAGGCTATGTAAACACAGAAAGCGTCCTCTATAGCTTTAATATACCATGTTTGATTAGTAGCCGGTGACAGAGATTTTAACAATTTAGTCAATAGATGACTAGAACTTTAATCAATTTCAATGTTTCTTTTGGCCATTTCTAGACATCACGCCTCAAAAGAAAAGTCGTAAACTCATATACATTAACACAGTTATCTCCTTTGTTGCTGTTTACTGACTAAATGCATTTTTTCTAATAGTTTACTGACTAATTGGCTATTTTAATTTTTAGCTGTTTACTGACTAGAACCATACCCCTTTAGCTTCAAGCTTTAAATACCACCTTGGGTATTAAAGAAAGAGAGTTTCGATGAGATAAAATGTACATGTACACTAATAACCAGTGATGACAGCTTTGATAGCATGATCTTTTGATGCAGTACATCAATAAAAGTAGTAAATGGTTTAGTTTTCCTCTTGTTGTGCAGTCAGAGGACACAGCAATAAGCAATTGCAAACTGTTTTATTCATCTATTATTGACTTGCGACTTGCAGGCCTGTTTTCAGCTTTTGGATCTAAGAGAAAAAGGAGACTGCTTAACATTCTAACAAATCTTGCCACTCCTGTGTGTGATTATGCAATGTACCAGTAGTTGTTCAAGTTTCAAAAATAACCAACTTAATTTTCTGTTCTTCTAAGCTGTCTCAGATTCATTAAAACTGGTTTAAAAATGGATGATCTTTATTTGACAAGAGTAATCTTTGATTGTGATGTTTTGTTTTTCCTTTTTATGTAGCTAAGTGTAGATGATATTAGTCACTATGGGGATGCCTACAGTCCAGGAAACCATGGAGCTACCTTTTCAAATCTTAAGTTTGCCATGGAAACTGCCAATTCTTCAGTTGTTCTCCCGTTAGTTGAACTAACTTCTGTTGGCGTAGCTGACGAGTTAGTCAAGTTGATCAGAAAAAAGACCAATGGTCTGATCAGGGAGTTTTCACATGAAGGTAACAATTTTAATGAAAAAATAAGTTAATGATAAATACTACAGCTGTGATATTGCAAAACAAAGCAGTGAAAACAGTTTCAAAGGGGAGAAATTGACTCTACAGTTTGTTATAAAGTTTTCATGCTTTTTTTGTTTTGTTTATATAATATCTCTGTAGTCCTTTAATGAAAATTAAATTAATAGAATATGAAGGAAAAAGTTAAAATACTTTGTTTCCGCGTGCATGTTTAAGATATAATTATATATTAGTATAATTTTCAGTGGTGAATATAAGAATTCTGTGTTATATTCACTGCGCTACCCGGTGAATATAACATTTTGGAGGCGCGGCTGCTAAGCTAAGCAAGAACTTTTCGTGCCTTTTTATCGTGTTTTAGCATATTGTTAAATTGCACTTTCTTATATTCACCGCTGAAAATTATACTATAACAATATTCGCCTCAGGCTCAGTGAATATTGGGGAATATTTAATATTCACCAATATTCACTTCGCCTTCGGCGAATAATTGTTAAATATAACAACTTTATTAAACAATCAGTAATTACTTAAAAGGGTTACAGCAGGGAGGAACCTAATCCTCATGATAGACTATACCCAGAAATATAAAAGTATTAAATCAAAAATCAAATAATTATAAGAGATAATAATTTACATTTAATGAATATATACATTCAAAATAATGAATCAAGAACAGATTTGTACCCGAAGAATATAATATGATATAAGATGTAGATGAGGCATCAATCATGATCAATGGCTAAATAACACTTTCTTTAAAGCTTTTTTAAAGCTAATTGACGAGTCATTATCTACAGCGGATGCTGGTAAACCGTTCCACTTGTCAGTGTACCTATGCCAAAAAGAATATTTCAAAACTTCTGTCCAGCAATATGGCTTTAAAATCTTGAAGCGATGGCTGTTCCTTGTGTTCCTGTTAGTGGAAGATATATAGTCATCAATGCTCGTGACAGAGGAACCCTCAATGAACTTAAAGAGCTGAACTAGGCCAAGGGAATTCCCTAAGTTGATATAGCATCGGGAGATTGAGATATTTGAGTCGATCATCACATGGAATATCTTTCCCATGCAACCATCTCGTCACATTACGTTGAACATGTTCAAGTTTATCAATAAGATAGCTTGTTGAGGGTTGCACACTTGACGTGCATACTCGAGTAATGGACACACTATCGTATTCAAGCTACTGAACAGAGATTTAGAATGTCTGCCAAAGGTCGGTGTGAGGAGACCCAATGAATGTTTTCTTGACTATTGTCTTTCACTTGTAGAATCTCGTGGCTTCGATCTCAAGGAAATTTCCTTTGATTATGATAAGACCAATGTGTTCATCTTTCATTTGCTGCCATCTTCATCAAGGTCTGTCTTTATTCTAATTTAAAAAATATTTAATCTGGACAGTTTAAGTTGCATTAGAATAATAGCTGTATGATGTAAAAGAGAACATGCAGGGGGTTTGAAATAGCTGTCCATGGTAGCCCATTGTAGGTAGCAGGTTGACAAGTTTATGATGGGATTTTTAGAGAAAATCAAGGCAAACTAGCCAGCAGTGAGAGGCAAAGTAGGTGGTGGTATACGTCCAGTAACCGGGTTCTGTTGAAACCCCTTAACATGACTGTTTGTGACATAAACGGCTTTCTCAAATAACTTTGTTTATATTATTTTTATTTTACTATCCTGGTTGTTTAGTGACCACGGAAATTATTGTGTGAATTGTATTCCATGGGGACCAACTGTGCATCAGACAGAAAAGTGGCATGCATTATGCATTGTAAAGTGCCACAACAAAATGGCATGAAATAAACACAAAAAATATTAATAATAATAACTGACAAAATCATTTAGATTGCTTGTTATACATGTAGGTTCTAACTGCTGCATGTTGTGTAGTATTTTCTGCACTGATTGTTCTGTTTCTATAGTTTATTTTGACTCATATTATTTTTTTTTCATTTCTCTATTTTCAAGCACACCAGAGGAAATTTTTGCTCAGAATGGTAAGCTAGATGTAGTAGCTAGTCAGGGTTTTAACACTTTTGCTTTTTACAAGTACCGTATTATTTTACTCAATAAAGCACTGCAGCGTTTATTAAATTTTGAGCGAGGCAGTTTATTCGAGGGTGGCGTTTATTTAAAAATCATATTAAAATAATTAATCACTGACAGCAATCATGTTTGATCATTTTAAAAGGGAAGCATGTGTAAAGTTGCAATGTGTCACTTTTTTGCTGCGATAGAATCATAATTGTCTGGCTTCAAACTTAAAAACATTGTTATACAGATTGTCTAGGAGAAATAATAATAAATTTCCAAGGCCGGCTTAGATTACCAAGTTGTACTGTGTACTTGTGTTTTTCTTATAATCCTCAATTAAAGGCCGCGTTCTTCGGATTGGGTGCAGCATTTATTTGAGGGTGACATTTATTGGTACTTTAGCTTCTATCTGCAGCATTTAATCAAGGGTGGAGTTTGATCGGATAAACCAAGTATACCTGCTGTGCATACTGATACATTTTGTACGTTCATCATTTTCAAGACTACAATCATAATTATACTTTGCAATAACTTACTGGCAATTTTAGTAAATGATGATTTTGTCAGTAATGACAGGGTAATAAATTTATGATACTTGGATACTTCATAGTCGTACTTTTTTTACAGTGACAATTTAACTGTGAAAGAATAAATAGCAAGGTATTATCATTATGAAACAGGACAAACTAAAGGAAGATTACTGTAGTTTACACTAACTACACTGTACTAAACAAGAGGAAACACAGAAACAAGAACTTACAGATATTCCCCAAATATTAGCTGAAATGTACGTAGATTTCTGATTGTAAGTTCGGATGATGACTGATCATAAGTTTCAATGCTTACCCAAAACTGACCTAAATTTGCATTTTATAACCTGCAAAAAACTGATAGTGTCCCAGTGGGCCATCACTTAACATGTAAGGAAACATATCTGAATGCCAGGGCCCAGTTGTTGGAAAAGTGGATAGCGCTATCCACCAGATAAATTGCTTTCCACTGGATAACTCAATTGGATTTGCTAGCATTTATCCGCTGGATAGCAATTTATCCGGTGGATAGCGTTATCCACCTTTCGAACAACTGGGGCCAGAATGTTACACCTTTCAATTAGACATAATACTGATAGAATACAATACTTTATACTACTCCATGACAGAGCTACACTTACATGTAAGGAGAAAACATACTTTATTCTTATGTCATTTTTCTTAACTATTTTTCTTTAGATAAACTGATTGGTGCAATAACACAACAAATCTCTTCTACCAGTTTTCCATATTCTTGTATTTTGACTGCTGATGCTCCTAATGAGGTGAGCATGATGCATAATTATTGATCTCAAAAACTCACAGCAAGCTTTGGATGATAATTACATAAACATTGTTATAACTAAGAACGTTAGATTTGATGCCAAAATTCCCTTTCTTGCTAAAAATGCCCCCCCCCCCCCCCCCCCCC
>BLFK01000391.1:190984-226268 GCA_014634185.1 Astreopora myriophthalma | reverse complement strand
GGGGGGGGGGGGGATTTTCATAAGCTATACTAGAGTCCCAAGAATTTTGACCAGGGTTGTAGCTAGTTAGCTAAAGCAATATCACCTCTGTGTCACTTAACACTCAAATTGGAGCTGTACATTGAGCATTTGTCTTTTTATGCCTTTCGTCCCTTCCCGTTAGTAGAACTAAAGTGCTGGCTTGCCTGAGCTATGTTTACTGGGCAGAGATTCAAAAGTCAGCATTGGACTAAAATGGCTATGGGCTAAAGCCTATGACCGCTTTTCTCTAAATAATACAGATCAGTCCTATATACAAAAGTTTGGCTCAGTAAAGGTGAGGGCCCTGAAGACGCCACAAACTGTGGGTAACTAAAGATTGTGATAAGGGGAGGAGGAGGGATGTAAGTAGCGTCTTGTATCGGTGACAAGATGGCAATGAATGACGCTCACAAGGTTGTATGATCACATGACCCACACAAGCCCCAGTTGGCACCCATTGCAATAGGAATAACTCCTCCCCAAGTCCCAGGCCTCCTCGATTACTGAACCACTTAAATTGTTGGAAAGGCATAAAAGTTCAATTTGCAAGCAAATTTTTTTTTTCTTCCAAAGAAAGTCGACAATCGTATTGGCCCGAAAGAGATAGCATAGTATACTTTATAAATTCAAGCACCGTCACACTAATTAAAAGCAAACATTAAAAGCTTGCCGGAAGTGTGTCCCTACGTTGTGTTTGTATTTGTTTTCTCATTTCTCGAGATTTGCGCAGTCTTTCGGGTTTTGTTACTCATTGTCCCTTACTGTGGGGAGAGGGGCTGGTGGTAACTGAGAGCATGATGTCGAGGCTATATCCTTTCGCAAGGAAATGGCAGCCATCTTAGAGGTGGGACATTTTACTTCTGGGCCGAGTTGTTCGAAACAGGGTTAGCGCTAACTCCGGGCTAAGACCAATTAAAACCTATTGGTTGTTAAGGTATTTAATCGCGGTTTAGAACTAACCCTGCTTCAAACAACCTGGCCCTGGCCGGCCTCGGTTGTTCACAAAGGGAATAACGCTATCCACCAGGCCCCAGTTGTTCGAAGGGTGGATAGCGCTATCCCCTGGATAAGTCAATTGGATTTGCTAGTGCTTATCCTGTGGATAGCGTTATCCACCCTTCGAACAACTGGGGCCAGTTGACTCGCTATGTAGCGAATGAGAGCTATCAAAACCACTTAAGTTATCCGGTGGATAGCGTTATCCACCTTATGAACAACCGAGGCCTGCAAGTTTGTGCCTGATTCCCGTTTGGCGAAGGATCAAATTCGAGTCTGGAACACGTGATCATCGGGCCCAAATTTCAGGGTGCATTGTCATGCAGGCTTGGTACAGTGGTTAGGCAAAGTGTCCAGAGGTACTGGTACTAGGTCAATTTTTCTCTCATTGGGCATTTAATCCGTTTTCATTGGCTTTACGTTGGTCTATACCCTGTCTATACTTTTGGTTCGCCATTGCTGAGGCCCTGATAGGGGGCTTTAGTCATCCCTTATCCCTAAAATTACCGAGACAGCTATCCCTAAAATTGCCGAGACTGTTATCTCTAAAACTGGGTCAAAACTATGTCAGTCATCCCTTATCCCTAAAATTATTTTGCCAGTTATCCCTTATCCCTAAAACCCCTAACAGGGCTTCATTGTTTCACTCTTCTTTCAGTCTTAACACTTTTTTCAGCAACGCGCTCGCGTAATGGCGTACAAGTAGCTACTCTCCTGATCAAACCCCACCCCCCCCCAAAAAAAGACTATAAAGCAAATCTCTTATAGTTATGAAGTTTTGTATCCGCCTTCTACCGCTACTACTTATATTATTATTAATATACATTTAACAATTGTTCGCCGAAGGCGAAGTGAATATTTACCAAGACGTAGTCGAGATAAATCAGAATTCCCCAATATTCTCTGAGCCTGAGGCGAATAATTGTTTTAGTATAATTTTCAGCGGTGAATATCAAGAAAGTGCAAAACAACGTGCTAAAACACGATAAAAAGCCATGAAAAGTGCTTGCTCAGCTTAGCGGGGCCTACAAAATGTTATATTCGCCGGTGAATATAACACCGAATTCTTATATTCACCGCTCAATATTATACTAAAGTAAATTATACGGGGATCTCTAGAAAGCTCAGCGGATCTTGCTAGATCTCCTGCCTTATGTTATTATTATTATTATTAATTCTCTACGCGGCAGCCGGGAGGCGCACAAGGCCCGGACATCGTTCCTCCACTGCTGGCGGTTGCTAGCCGCCTGTCTTACTCTTGCCCATGTGGTCCATCCTTGTCTGTCTCCTTCCTTCTCCACAGTGCGGCGCCAGGTTGTTTTGGGTCTACCTCTATTTCTCTTCCCCTCCATCTTCTATCCAAGGGCCACAGCACAGTCGTCGTTCACTTCATTCCGCAGGACATGTCCAATCCACTACCATCTCTTCCTTCTGACCTGCTCGCTTATGCGGTCTGCACCTGCCATCTCCAGCACTTCCTTGTTTGTCACATGCTGCTGCCATCTAATGCGGTATATCCTTCTGAGACATTTGGTCTGGACAGTGTCAAGCTTCTTCTCTTCTTTCGTCCGGCCTTATGTTGTAATGATTTATTGAAGAGAGAGTCCTGTCCTGAACTACGGGGGAGGGGGGGGGGGTATGTGATCTGTTTGCGTCGCTGATCGACATCAAGCGCGCTTGATTGCTATCTACGCGCCTTGTAAACTGGTCATGTGATGACAGTCTGCCAAAAACTTTGGTGCGTTGACAATATTTTTAGTTAATTTATATTTTTTCAAATGCGCTCATTGTTGGTAAAACGAGGCTTGTTTAAACAGCTAATGTAACCAACATCTAAGTCAAAACGCACGCGAAGTCACGAACAAACGCCCTCCCGCACGCACCTTGGTCTTAATGATTTGACGACCCTTTCGGTGAAGCGAATCCTGAATTGGCATTGCACGTTTTAGCGTTCATCGTTTTAAACTAATTTGACCCACGTTAGCCTGCTGAGTCTTTGTCATTTCGAGAATACAGAGCTAAACCGTCACTAAGAAAAAAAAATTATCGATACGGATTGATTATTTTCGATTCTAATGACCTCGGCCTAAAGAACTTGCAAGAGGGTAAATTCCGTCAATTGTGATGCATTCATATTTTATTGTTTATCTTGACGAAAACGTGACAGATTTTCAGGATTTTATTGCCAAATAGTCCGACCTTCGTTTCGTACGAAAACCTCGACCCACCGGCGTTTCCTTTTAAAAGTACTTGGTCACGTTCGCTTTGTATGTTATGCAGAACAATTAATTTTCTTGGGTTTCGTAAGTGATAAATATCGAGATATGCGAAGCTCATCGTTGTTTTGCTATCACCCTATATGACACGTTACAAGTTTATAAAAGTTTCAAGTTTATTACAAGTTTATACGTCCATACGTCTGAAAGTTGATTGTTAACCCGGTGCTACATTCATTTGCAAAAACTACCAGCAATTAGGGCTTCGAGCAAATAGCGTAAGAAAACACGATCTAAAAGCTTCAATATTGCTATTTACAGGTGGGCTGTTAAAAAGGAGATAATTTTTGACGATTATGACTACGTGAGTCTGCATTTTTAAGCGATATATGCTTCTCTTGACATTGGTGACTCGATAAGTTTGGTTTGTTAAAATGACACTGCAGTTGTGCCGCCAAAAAAAAAAAAGAAAGAAAAGGAAAAATTTAATTTCAATTTTTGGTAGCCCTTTCAGTCACCTCTTTGGAAGTCTTTCATCAGAATCATGACGTGCGCATTCGTCGTAATTCTCCCCAAGTGCAAACTTCTGCGGAAAGTTTGCTCTTGATATTTTCGTGACCGAATTATATCCCATGTAATCCACCTACAGCTAGGCAGTATAACCATAAAATACCAGAAAATACAAGACTGTTTGGCAGCTGGATTTGTTTACAGGGTTTCTACAATTTCGACCTGGTGTTTTGTAAGAGTTTGCCACTATTTTTCCCGTTTAGCACACCACTTATTTCATCAGCGTAAAGACAGCTTCTTGCCGAGGTAATCGGCTCCGAAGAAACTTGTTTTCGGACAACGAAGGACCAAACTGTGTATAATTATATGGCAAGTGGCATTAGATGACGAGTTGAGGACTTTTCCGCAATCATGTCTACCGAGATACACCTGTAGTTAGAAAAAACTAACGCTTTCTTGTGCGAAATTGCTAGGATACATAATATTATCACAGGTGAACGATGACCAGAACTGAATTTATGACAACAAGATCCAAAAAAGCCCCCCCAAAAATTACTTTATTTTCAAATTTGACAGGTTTGGGATAGTGTTAACCTTGGTAATTTATGTACAGAGGAAGTTGTTGGAGCCACGACACCAGGAGGCCAAGAAATTTACTTTCGACTGAGCTAACCAAAGTGTCAATATTTTGCAAGGCAAGTAGGACAGTGGAAGGTATCATTTACCTATACGCTTTCATCAGTGGACTACAGATATAAACTTGGTAGGCACTCACTAGGTTTCAGTTATCCTTTTAAGATACGCCGCCCGGGAAACGCCGTCCGGTCCGCACTTTTCTTAGTTAAGGTTGTACAGTGTACGTACCTCGGGTAAGATCCTTCGATCGTGAAAACCCTACACTGAGATATGCCAGCCTCATCTAAAAGACAAAAAATTCTGTTCTCTGTATCACATTTTCCAGGGTTTCTCAGACTTCACCAAGACGGTTACTGCCAATTTTATTTGCAATTTTACTTACAATAGTCGCGATCTCTATCTTTCTAAGCGAAGAATTAAATCGGACAAATCATCGAAGTAGTAAAAAAGCTACTTATACTTTGTCGATAACGGTTTACCAAATAAAGAAAATTTAGGACCATTGAAAAAAATTCTTGTATCATTTCGGTTTTAGAAACCCGGTTTTATTGTTGTTAAAATTTGTCAAAATAATTTTGCTCCAAATAAAAAAGGTGTTTTCTTTCGCAATAGTGATTTCAAGAGCTTTACACAGAAACGTAAATGACAATGAATGGCCAATAAACTTCGTTCATTTCGTTGCTTTCATAAAACATTCATGACCAGTGATACGGGATTATTTGCCATCCAGTCGTTGCACACTGGTGAAGTCGGTCAAAAAGCGACCCCAATTCTGTTTTTCATCTCATTTGAACAGCAATTCATATATTTTTTTTCCTGCTTCTTTTTCAAAAGGTAAGTTTTTCATCTTATACTTCTCTCCCAGGTTCGTGAACTGGATATTAAGGCCATTTTTACATTAAAAAAATTTCCTTATAGCAATTTTATGGCACGGTTCTTGGCTTTCAAGTTTATTTTTCAGCTAATCAGGCAAGAGCTCTAAAATGTTCATTAATCGAAGGCGTACAGGTATAAATTGCAAAACTGTAATTATTAGTTTTGAACATTAGGCTTATCATTGTCAAAGCTTAGGGACACGACCGACGTTTTTAGAAACCGCAATATTCTCATTTCCAATGTTACGAAATTTCTCGCTTAATGTTGTTATGGAAACTTTAATTAACACGCAGATGATTGGCATATTCTGTTTCATTTGCGCGTGACGTGAAATATTTATGACTCTTATCGAGAACACTTTTGAAATCCTGCATTCAGATCAAGTTGGGGGACTAAGAACGCAGTCTCCTTGAAAACTGTTGCAGTAAAACAGAGATTGAAGGACTAAAGTTTAATTCTTTTGTATAAAAAGGGTTGTAACACATCGCAATCATGAGCGGATCGGCTAAACGCCGGAACAGAAGCGGCCTTGGTTCTCAAGCGAGTCTCGGCACAAACATCAATGATGAGCTCGAAATGCAAGAGAAGAGTCGTCCTTCGTCTGCACATTCACGGAACGCTTGGTCCGATGATATACTCAGTGGTGGGCATGATGAGATAGATTTCTCTCCAAGAGCACCGGCATCAGCCGCTGTCGAGCTGCCCTCCGCTATGGAAAGAGAGCCAGTCAATCACCAAACTCGAGTTCCTGCAGATGTACGCGCTCCAGGGACGAAAAATGTCCCCGTTGGTTGCTGGACGCGTTTTAAAAGGATCGTTAGGGGTGAGAATATAGCAGTTTAATCATTACAAGATTCCTACATTTGTTAAAAAAGAAAAAAAAAAGTCCGTTAAGTGTACATGTCGAGAAAGGCCACGATATTCGAATGGTGATTTTCCACGCACAATTTCGTCTCTTTTGTTTCACGTAGTGAAAGCAGTAATTGTCTATTTTATACGCTAGGCTGATCCTTCAGTTGCACTCTCAAATTCGCGGAGAAAGGAAACCTATAGCGAACGCGTAATTTAACCATTGCAAACAGTAGGTCAGTCAGCGAGTTCTAATAGTAAATCGACGGCAGATTTCAAATCCGCACCGACATGTAATCGTTCTCGTTTACCGTTTATCAGCAGATACTTTTCGTGGTTGGCTATTTATTACAGTTTGCAGTGTTTTTGGTTTCTTTTATGAGCAAAATTGGTAAGGTTGCAACTTATTCAACCGCACATTCGGTTTTCCCGAATATGAAAGTTTAATGAATTTCGAGGGCAGGTGTTTTGTCTCTGAAGAAGAGGTTATGTTTTGATACCAGTATTTTGGATGGAAAGCACACGTTTTTCTCATAATGGAACGAAGCTCAACCAAACAAGCCATCTAGATCGTTTATACAGAGCACAAATGTGTATTTCATCACCTTTATTTTGTAAAGAAGAATTCGACAGCTCCGTCTTGCGAAGAATCGAGAACTCAGTTGGTGTTTGTTTTGTCAGTTCAGCGGCAACTTGCCTCTTCGGTGAATTATTTATGCAGCCAGACTTTCTGTGAAGCTTTTCTTTATTTGGAGAATTTTTCATTCCTTTATTTGCAACCCTTTCAACCAATTGGAATAATGTGATATTTTTTTGGGTTTGATTTGATTGAGAGAGATTTTTGCCAAGAAGAAAATTGTTTTTTCCAAAACTGTTTGGTAGCGGTGGAGTTACAAAATTCCTCTTTTTACGTCTAATGTTGATTAATTAAGGATTCCATGCAAATTTATTTTGATCAAGCCTTGTCATTTGTCTGGCGTTGCTTAGAATACGGGTTATACCCCCGAACAGAAAGCAAAACAAACAAAAACATCGAAACTTGTCTTTAATAACAGAGGAACTGCTCTTGCTTCCATGTTCTACTAATAACTGATTAATGGCTATACCATCCAGTTAGAAACCTTACTACTCGCAAGGAACACGATTAGAATTAGTATTTCAAACAGAGATAAATATGTAGTTTCCCTTCTTTCTCTGTCATTGAGAACAAAGATATTTTTACAACTTAATTGTGGCCTGTCAATTATTTATTTTGGGTGCCGTTTGATTCTAAGAATTGTACAGCTGTTTTATACTTTGAACAAAACAGTAAACGATAGATGGTGAAGCAAAGGTGAAGTAGACAGATTTCTCAAACTGCAAAGAAGAAATTGCCGCTTTTCATCATAACGGACGCACAAAAAGTAGGTTTCCTTCTTTATTCATTTATGTCCATCTCTTGTCAGATCACAATCAGCTGTCCTTCCTTTTGAAAACTTTGAATAGCAGATCGGATAACTTCACAATAAATTTACTTCTGTTTATACAACTCAGGTTGTTAAACTGTAGCCTTCACGCACACAATTTATAACTTTCTTAAAATCTTATATGATTTTGTTATAAAATTGTTCTTTTGTGAACTAAGAAGATGAAATGGATGTAAATTTGTATTATTTACATTTTGTGACAGTATTTGTATTCCAAGATACTCAATAGTTTCCATAGATATCTGCAAATTGAAAACAAGATTCCTTATTTATGCAGGCAATGTCTCTCTTTTATTTCTTAGATATTACTGTTTTTCAGTTTCTACCAGATTCATGATGCTGCATATAAGGGACTGGTTATAATTTAGAAGGGGGTTATGCCTTCAAAGGGTGGGCCAGTGATTTTTATACAGAGAAAAAAGTGACATAAATATATGTGTGCACATCAGGGAGCATTAACAGAGTGGATGGGGGGCAGGAAAATTGGGACATGGCCGCTCCTTACTTTTCACAAACCCTCACCCTTTAGGTGATGAGCGTTCCCTAATTTTTCATTCACTCTTGCTTGTGTGGCATAGTCAGGCTAAAATAGAACTATACTGTTTTGCAACAAAGGAACTCTTAAGTACGTGCAATATTACTGGCGTAGCAAGATGCTGCACCTGTTGTCTGGAGTCATCTGTCGTGTTTCTTCTTCTGGATTATTTGCTTTAATGAACTTTCTAACCATCATAAAATTATTGTTGGTTGATAGGGCTATGGAGGACACGGCAGACAGAGGACACTGACTCTGACCCAGAGTCACATGTGAAGACCACTCTGCGAGAACTCATAATCTACTTGGTGTTTATTACTATCCTCTGCATCTGTGAGTTAACGATTGGTTCACGTACCAGCATGCATTCATCGAGAAATGAAGTATGCAGGGAAGTTTGGAAAGCACAAAAGATGTGTGTGAGTTGCTCTAGGTGTAGCCGAGAGCAACTCCAGCTTCTTGAGTAAATAATAATTTTTAAAAAAATGAGTAAATAAGCCTTGCCAGAAGCTTCAGTTTGGCTTGCCTGCCCTTACATGTATGGTCCCCAAGGCAGACAATTCACTGCAAGCTCCTCCCTCTGTGTTAGAGGGTCTTTCCATAATAAGTCAAGTCAGTGGTGGGAGAAAAAGGAGGGCACTGGGGAGAGAAAGGCTGTGCTAGAAATACTGACAACCAATTTGTTTATTTATTTTCCAATACAGCAGCCCCTCATAAGAGGGTTACAGGGCAACAGCAGGGATTGCAATCACAGGGATTGCAACAGGGCATTGTACCCAGTCTTTAACAAGTCTTGTCTCATTATTTTTTACAGTGACGTTTGGAATGACAAATTCCACTATGTACTACTACACCAAAGTTATGAGAGGTGAGTTGTTTTTGTGTGGGAGAAACTTCAATGATATGATGTTCAACATTATTTTGATGTGGCTAAATGTAATTTAGGCTAAGTTAAACTCGAGCCAATGCTGTCAGCAGTGGTTCGGGGTGGCCATGCGCATTGGGTTCGCATTTTTAGGCGTTGTTGTAGAGGCCTTTGCATTGCATTCCTGCCACGTTTTTTGTTCGCGCACGGTGTTCTTGCCTGGCTTGCTAGTTGAGTGCCTTTGTGCTCCCACTCCCCCCCACCCTTTCTCGTCTTCATCATGTAATCTTGGTAAGTATGTGGGTTGTTAAGTAGTTCCACTGATTATCAGTGTGACGGTGCCGGGTGGTTGCCGCCCTCAGGGTTGCCATGGATACCAGCACGCTTGGCTTGCATCTTGCACAGCTCCACCTACACTAGGCACCTTCCCAAGCTCATCTATTGGCAATGAGTTTAATGAGCGTGATATTCCCGTAAGTAATTATCTGTTGTAGAAATATCAGTTCACTCATTGTTTTCTTTTCATAGACTTGTTTGTGGAGACTACCATGGAAAACAGGAACACCTTCAAGGAAATCACTACAATGAAAGAGTTCTGGATGGTACAGAAATGGAGGCTAAACTTCAGTATACCCAGCCACTTAAATATGCATCTTCAAATACTGCTCCCACATTGCTGAAGTCGTCAACACATCATTTGACTATGGGAGTGCGGCACCGTGGGAAGCAGTCATTTTGTTAGCCTCGCCCAAAATGAGTACTTGGTCAATGTATTCCTCATTCTTTTTATCCTTCCATTACGCGAGTGTGGGAGCAGCCATTTTATTATCCTAGGGTACTTTCATTCTTCAACTACAGGACCGCAGCACTGCGGGAGCAGTAGTTTTTAGTACCACTCCCATAAGTGGCTGGATATTCTGAAGTTATTCCTAAATGGAATGTTAAGGGTGTCATGCCTAGAAATGATAAAATCAAAATAATCGTTTTGAAGTAATGTTTAACCTGGGACTTGAATGAGACCTTATGTACAGCGATATGATCTTGTTTTGATCAACTACCAACACATAATTTAATTAAAATGATAACCAATATTAACAAGCTTGTTCATCTTGCTGAATGTTTCAGTATGTGAATGGCCCACTCTCTGATGGTTTGTACTGGGAACAGTATTACAATGGCCAGAATGCCACAGAAGACGAGCTGGGCTTCATCTACTTTGAAAACAAAATTCTTGGACGGCCTCGCATCAGACAACTACGAGTTAAGAACGATTCCTGCGTGTAAGTAATTTCTCTAGCTCATAGTTTTAGTCAAAGGTGAGAGTCCCTTTTTACAGTTCTGCACATTCTGCACATTCTGAATCCATAATTTGGATTGCTTGTATTCCTCACTTCAGTGTTCATGATGACTTCAAGAGTGTCATCAAAGAATGTTACGCACCATACTCACCGGCAGCTGAGGACACAGATTCTTTTGGTTTGATGAATAAATCTGGGTAAGTTTTAATCCTGAGTCCTATTTTGGTGCCTTCATCAAGTAGTCTGAGTCACTTCATACAAACGATAAGCATTGGCATTATGGAAAGCAGTGAATTTTATTTTAGGCAATTGCTTTCATAGTAGTTTGTGCTAAGGACATAAGATTGAATCTGCTGTTTCCACTGCAGATGGTTCTACGAGACGGAGAAGGAGCTAGATGGAAGGTCGTACTGGGGAAGGATCACCACGTACGGTGGTGGAGGGTTCACCTTGCTTCTTGAAGCCACTAAGAAGAAAACGCAGGATTTAATTGGTGAACTTAAGGTAAGCTGCAAGCTGCAAGAGTTCAAGTGCCAGTGATTTAAGGGGTTCAACCAACCAATCCAAATATCTGTTTCAGCAAAACCGGTGGCTGGATCGTGGAACCAGGGTGGTGTTCATTGACTTCACTGTGTACAATGCCAACATTAACTTATTCTGTATTGTCAGGTAAGTCATATTTAAGCAATAGAGGACTTTTTCCGTGTTAACATAGCCTCATCTAAACACGAGGAGGGCTGGGAGAATTCGAGACAGTTATGCAAACCCGAGACACAGTGCTATCCTAATTATTTTATATTAAGTTGTCAAGCCCTTTTGGAATGGTCATAAATACCTTTACAGATCTCTTTGTTTATCTTCGTGTCATAACTGACCTTTTGGGGTCACTTCGAAAGTTTGTTTACAAAATGCCAGGTTTTCTCTCTTAAATGATTTAATGCGTCACACATGTACATCAATTTTGATTTCCATTTTCCTCCTCAGACTCCTGTTTGAATACCCTGCAACTGGTGGTTGTATTCCATCCTTCAACTTCCGCACAGTGAAACTGATCCGTTATGTTACCACCTTGGATCACTTTGTAATGGCATGTGAGGGAATCTTCATTCTCTTCATAATCTACTACACCATTGAAGAGATCCTCGAGATTAAGAAACACCGACTCAAGTACTTCAAAAGCTTCTGGAACATTCTGGATGTCATTGTAATTTTCCTGGGCTACGTGGCTGTTATCTTCAATGTGTACCGCACTATTACTGTGAGTGACTTGCTGAATGGCCTCCTGGCAAACAACAAGCAGTACGCAAACTTTGACTCCCTGGGCTATTGGCAGACGCAGTTCAATAACATGGTTGCTATAGCGGTGTTTTTCGCGTGGATCAAGGTAAAGCATCAAGAACGTTGGAAAAATAGCACGGGGGCTGAATCTCCCTTTGCCTTCTCCTGTTTTTCAAACTCCCGGCATTTTGTTTTGTCTTTTCCAGCATTCAGGACTCGCAGCTCGCGCGTCACCCTCACTCTGTTTTCCGCCAGTTTCCCTGATACTTTTCGAGTTCCCATTGTCCTCACCATTTTGTGTCTCTCTATTTTACCTTCCTCCAGGTGTTCAAGTACATAAGCTTCAACAAAACCATGACCCAGCTTTCAGCCACCCTCAACAATGTAATGTATTGAACTCGTTCTGTCCAAATAATCTACGAGCTTGCTATGCTACGAAAGGGACACCTCTGTGCTAACTAAAAAGTTCTTCCGAGTGTTATTTTCGGCTCTGGCCGTTCACAGCCTATTTTTCTTTTTTTCAGTTGACCAATTGACCATGACTTTCGGCTTCATGCAGTGACAATATTTTTTTCCCCCTAGTGTGCAAAAGACGTTGGTGGTTTTGCAGTTATGTTCTTCATCATCTTCCTTGCCTACGCTCAGTTGGGTTATTTGGTGTTTGGCACACAAGTCCGCGACTTCAGTACATTTGAGGACGCCATGTAAGTCTTAAGTTTGAAATTCTGACGACAATAGAGTGCTTTTCGATTGATATGAGTGTCGATGTCGTACCACCAAACCAATTTCCCTAGCTGATAATTATTTCCTCGTATTGAGTTGACAACCTTTTCACATCTTGTACAGTATTCGCCCATTCTTTCCAGACATACTAAGACCACACCCGAGAAATCTGCAATGTCACCTACTTTTTTCCTGAGGCTCACGCGGCCTCCACGCTTGGAGTTAAGATTCGTGGGAAACATTCCCGTATTTTGCGTGCGGACGAGCGCTATTTTGATTGTTTTGTGACTTGTATACTGAAATTGATAGTCATATGTTTTCCCAGCTTCACGCTGTTCCGGATTATCCTGGGAGATTTCGACTTTCACGCTCTGGAGAGCGCCAACCGCGTGCTTGGCCCAATCTTCTTCATCACCTACGTATTCTTCGTGTTCTTTGTGCTACTCAACATGTTCTTGGCCATCATCAACGATACCTACGCCGAAGTCAAGTCTAATATCGCTTCGCAGAAGAGCGAGTTTGAGATTGGAGATTATTTCAAGAAGGTAACTTCCTACCAAGAACTCCTCTTTAAATTTGCAGGCCTCTTGGCCGAGAATTTCGAAACAGGATCATTGCTAAAGTGGTATGGTCAAAATTTAAGTCACTTTTTAATTATAAGGGTGCAATCAATTTTATAATTCACTTTAAGACGTCATCGCATTTACGAGAATGCCATGAAAACGGGACTTCATATCGTGTTCCTGCTATGACCATTGTTCGCGGTAATGTACTTCAGTATCGGGAGAAGTGTAGATTGGGCTTTTGCGTCCATTCGTCTTCCAGCACGCGATTAAAGGGAGAGATTCCAAACGAGGCAACAACAGACCGAAACGAAACATGGTTTGCTAGCAGGAACTAGTAAAATTGTAATCAACATTTTGATCATTTTGGTTCAGAAACAGATCTGTTATCATACGTTTCACAGCAAGCCTTCGACCGGGAAGGAAGTTGGAAAAAAGTCATATCTTTGAAAGAATGACTTGACGTGATGAATTTTCATCTGTTTACAGTTTGCGTTTGTCTGTTGCTGAAAGATTTCAGACGTTTTTAATAATAAATAAACTTTTCCAATGTTACTTTTGTAAGACAGGATTTACTGCATTGTACTTAGCAGTCGTGTTTTGGCGACTTTATATCAATCGCCCAGGGATATTTTGATCTCTAAAGTTATTTATTTTTCTTCTGGAAGATAAGCCAGAAGATAGGTGTGAGCCAGGGAAAAAATCTTGAACAAAACGTTTGTCCCTCGTGGCTTGAAACTATTCGTTTTGAATACAAGTGGTCTTATTACTGAGTTAAGAAGTCATTTTTATAAACACTAACTGAACTAAGCGAGTGAAAGGATATCAACGAGGAGCAGGTGTTTTTTCAGATGGCTTCTTCAATGAATTTTTATTACCTGTTTGTCTTCTGGCTTCAATTTACACAAGCAAGACGTTGACTGGCAACCATGCAACGGATTTCCTTTAACTGGTTTTTCTTTAATAAATTATTGAAGATATAAAGAATGTTATTGGGTGTGAAGATGTCTCATCCGAATATATTAGTGCTTTCCCGTGTCGTTCCAGCTTTCCAGTGTCGTTGAAAGCAGTTAATAACCTCGTAGGCTGCCTTTGACTCATGTTTTGTTAAATTGCTCTGTTACACACGGAACTCCTGTCCTTGAAAGTAACAGTGAGGTGATCGAATGTATTTTTCGTCCTCAAAGGGATACCAGAAGATGTTGGACAGACTTTCCTTCAAGCGCGAGAAAATTGTTGACATCCAGAAAGCTCTTAAGACTGCTGATGTCAACCAAGACAACAAGCTGGACTTCGAGGAATGGAGAGCGAACTTAAAATCGTGTGTATTGCTTAATAATATTCAGCTTTTTTTTTTTTTTTTTGGAAACCTCATTTTGGAAACGTTTTTCAGACGCGAGATGTTTTTTGGAACAATTTATGAAAAAATGCGTTTTATTCAAACTTTGCACATCTGAATGAACCTTTTAAACGAAGTTCGATCAGTTCTCGCTCTAAATGAAAAAAGCACGTGAAACAGGGTGCTGTTTAAAGAAAAAGTTTTTACAATTTCCTTGTGTATAACTGTGAACAACAGAAGATGATTTCATATCAATAGTTCAAGATCAATTGTTACTTTATCCGTTCATTGAAATTTTAAAGTAAAAAAGAAGTCTTACCCAGTTAGGAGAGTCTGGAACTTTACGTCTTTGTACAGCGGTTCTTTCCTCAGTCCATGTGTTCCTTCATGTCATGCGCTGCGAAAAGACGCAAATAGTTTTTGGGTCTAGACTGACTCTTCTTGACATGTACGAATTGTTCCTAAGGGGAGCTTCTCTTTGTTTTGTTCTCAGGCGTGGTCATGCAGATGCAGAGATCGAAGCAGTGTTCGCCAAATATGATTTGGATGGTGACAGGATTTTGGACGAGGAGGAGCAGAGAAAGATGCAGGAAGACCTAGAAGGGCAGAAGGTTAGGCTGATTGACAATCTCATGATAACAATAATAATAATAGTAATCGTAGTA
Source organism: Astreopora myriophthalma (assembly GCA_014634185.1). Taxonomy (NCBI): domain Eukaryota; kingdom Metazoa; phylum Cnidaria; class Anthozoa; order Scleractinia; family Acroporidae; genus Astreopora; species Astreopora myriophthalma. Next base: position 211,432 of record BLFK01000391.1, on the reverse strand, counting down.
ATAATGATAATAATAATAATAATGATAATAATAATAATAATGATAATAATAGTAATTTTATTTAACGTCGAAAGCTTAGGGAGTGGTTTCCCAGTCTCCCAAGCCAGGGGCTCATGTATGAAACGCTCGACAAATAACAAATCAAAGAAGCAAATCAGATTTCAAATATTGGTTTTTGGGGCAAGAGCAATAAAATGGAATCCGTACGAAACTTGTGATGCATGGCAGTGTCTTGCTTAAATATTGAGTAAGTTCTTGTCTGAATGACCTTAAACGTGACGTGGCTGAAAAATATGCAAAAATTATGAAGTGGAAAAGGTCTCGCGCAGGTTGCTTCTATAAAAGTCAGCTTGTTTGCCAGCCGACTAAATGATGAAGTAAACTGGACGCTTAGCTGGGATTACCTAAGTTACTATGATTCTGTTCTTAAAATCTGTTAGGATTTTTTCGCCCCGTTCCCGGGTACGTTTCCATATATTTTAATCTTGCGTGTTTGCTATCTTCCTGTAGGCTGAACTGAATGATGAGATCGAGGAAATGGAGCGAGCCAAGGAGACAAAGAGTGCGCGCCCCAAGAGTGCGGCCAGTTTCGCCGGCAGCGATGACAGCGATGACGATCGGGAATCCACTGGCGGGCTTAGTGCGCGCGCAGGCTCAGCTCTTGCTCGTCCCAGCGCCGGCGGGGGAGGGGTCTCCTATGAAGAATTCAATGTGTAAGTCATTTCGTCCTCGGTTGAAATTAAATACAAGACTGAGGCAACCCAGGGGCGTTTTCCTTTGGGGAAACGTACTGGAAATTTCAAGTGCATCACCTTCAATGACGTACATTGTATGAAATTAATGCTTCGATACATACACTATGAAAGCATTGATGTAGACCAAGTTGCAATGGAGAGCATAGTGCAACGTTGTTTTGATGCAGCTCCAGAGTCTGGATGAATGCTAAAGTGGGGCTGTCAAAAGCTGAAAAAAAAAATGAACGGATCTTTTTAGTGGTAGTCTTGATTGCGTTCCACGACTGAACTGATTGTAACCCAGTTGAACATTGCCTCCCCGTGGCGACATTTTTCTGTCCTTTTTTCATATCATGAGTTTTGATGAATATTGATGAAGCTGACTCTAAAGTAGTTTTTCAGATAAACGCGATTAGTCGGTAACAGCTACCGTCTTTCCTTTTAGTCTCAGTCGGCGTGTTGACCGCATGGAGCACTCTATTGGCAGCATCGTGTCCAAGATTGATGCGGTGCTTGTAAAACTTGAGGCTATGGAAAAAGCTAAACTCAAACGGCGAGAAACTATGGCTAAACTGCTTGACTCCATTGCTGATGTGAGTGGGTTAATTTTTTTTTTCAAATTTTTCACTTAATGTGGGCAAGACGGGACCCTATTAATACTGAATTGTGGAGGTGTTAACGACCGAAGCGGGATGCATTGTCCAAGTCACCTTGGTCAAGTTATTAGTGATTTAGCTGTGTGATCTGGGCGTTCAGTTCAACCATCATGTTAGTAGCTGTGATAACCAGAAGGCATTATCGGGTAGTTTCGGTCGTATGTGGTGCTTAGCTGAGGTCTTCTGTTGTACAGCCTCAGTGATTTCAGGAACACACACAGCTGGACTGTCAGTTTCGATTCGTCGAAGCCAAGTTTAGGTTCACACCGCAACCAGGTGGACAAAACAATCAAACATGGTTTGATGCTATTCTGGTTTGAAAATTACAGCTATTACCCTGAGGTGTTGGTTGTTGTGCAGGTACTTACGCTTTCTTGCCCTTCAAACAGAGTGACCGTACTGAACGCGGTGAGCGAGATATCAAGCGAGACCAGATGGAGAAACTGGTGCGAGAAGAATTGGAACGCTGGGATAGCGAAGCTTCCATGAACCGCGGCGAGCCCAGCCCTGCTGCCTCCCGGGTGGCTACGGCTAAATCCAGCCGCGGGTCGCCGTCTCGCGCGTCACAGGCCTCTGCCGCCTCTGGTAGGATGTCTGTAAGTACCTTTTTAATTTTAGTACATTTGTCGCAACCATCAATAAACCACAAGCAGAAACAATAGAAATAGAAAAACTAATGTAAACTAACCTAGAAAGTGTAAGACAACTGCCCCCCTTTTCCCTCTATTAGAGAAACCAGCTACTGTATGATCTCGCAGTCTCTTAAAGCGCAATCTCTGTTTCACCTATTTCAACCGAGTCCGGAGCTGCTTGAAAAACTTGATCAACTAAACCAACCAAAAACCTTTTTTTTTCCGAGTAGAACACGAAAAAAAAAAAAAAAACAAGGAACCCAAAACGGTTGATCCCAATTAGTGGTTTTCACGTGACATCACGGTGGCCATGTTGGTGTCCCATAATCCTCCGGGAATTGAACTCTATTTTTATGCAAACATTTGCAACAACAACAGCAACAACTTTGTTACCCATTTCCTAACAAAACAAATTACAATGAAGAAAATAAAATCATTTGTCTTTGTTTCGGTCAAAAAACAGATACCACGCAGCTGTTTACAACCTCTAATTTCATTGGATCTGGTTAGGACGCAGCTCTATTGTTTTTAGGGTTCAGTGTTTCTGTTGTTTGTTTGAATGGTTCTATTGTTTTCTGAGCCAATCGCGTGGGCTGTTGTAATAGCTGCGTACTGACCCAAAAAACATGGTTGCTGATCACGTGAGTGAAAACCAAGGATAGAACACCAGCTTATTATCTGTTTGTGTTTTTCTTGCAGGACCGTGATCGCGATGGAATCCCACCTGTGTTCAACGAACACACGAATGTTTAGTCATTCTCTCGGCATCTTCCATGGTTACTGAAGCTAATGATTACTCAAGTAGCAGAGCAAATATTTAGATGTAGATTTAATTTATTCCCACAGTTGTATTCGCCCAGTACTATAGAGTATATATTATTTGCGTCAGCTTAAGGGCAGTCCCTCATTGCAGCCGTGGATCGTGATTGGTGGAAACAAGAACAAAACGCAAAGTTGCCGCGCGAAAATCGAAGAAAGTCGTGAGGGGGTTGCTCTTTGTCTGCCATAATTTTGCATCCATATTGGAGACCAAAAGGTCGTTTCGTCCAATCCCTGTTTGAGTTGTGTTTTTTTGGCACGTTGTAGAAAGCAAAAGAGTAATTTTCCGTATGATTTGGTTGTGGATTACGTTCGGTGACAGATGTTATGTATGACTGTCAACCCCACACCCTCACCCTAGAACTCGTTATTTCGTCAGTAGAGTGGTAAACGTGCGAAAACATGGCTTAATTTTAACACGCAACGAACCTTTTTACGGTCAGTTGTGTCGAGTAGTAGTATTTAGGAAGGACAGAGTAATTTATTGCGGTAGACTTGTAAATAGTAGGTTTAAATAAGAGGACACGTGGTCTCGTGTATGTTACGGGAGTGTTGGGTAAGATTTAAGTCACGTGGAGAGCGAGCACATGACACATGAGCGAGCTTCAGATCTGGCTAGCACACCTTAGACAATCACTTGTTAACCAATTCTTGCCATTAATAAAAGCCTTCTTATGACCTGGCCGGTAAGCAAGGTAAGAAGTGAGAGTTGTGTGGACACGATTTGTATCGTATTCACAGTCAATCTTTTGCCCTTGGTCAAATCTGAAGGTCAGCATTATCACGCGGGTTGCACGTGCTCAAAAGGTTCTGTAGACAAACTTCTAAAAAGTGAAGTGATTTTCGATGATCATTATTTAATAAGTAATCAGCTACTACCCATTAAAGTTAAAAAAAAAAAAAGCAGTAGGAAATTGCATGCTAGTTTTTAGAGAGTTGTTTCCATGAAGACCCTGGGAAAACCCTATATTAAGCTGGTAGGATCATTTCAAGGGAGAAGTATTTAGAGAAATGCACGTTCAGAGAGAGGGTTTTGAAGGCCAGACTTTTTTTTTTTTTTAGTTTCAAGAAACAGATTCATTATCCCTGGTAATGATTAATGATCAATGAATTCACTTATCCTTGAATGGTACTCAACTGCCGGCAGTTAGGAATTAATGGCGTTTGTAGTAAAAAGGTCGGATGCTCTTATTTGCTTCAACTTCATTATGCATGTGTTATTGCTCATTAAAGGAGCTTTTATGGTGTAGTGTGAAGTCTCGCGTTTGCTCGTATGCCACGTCGCGCCGCTTTTGAGTCCACGGGCTCTTTAGCTAGCGATTTGTCGCCAGGAGAGGGTAACGTACCTACTCTGCATAGCCCTGTATATCCCTGTATAGCTGCGTGTAGCCCTTAATACCCCGTATTGGCCCGAGTAGCTGTGCATAGCCCTGTATCGATGTGTTGAACTGTTTATAGCCCAGTGTGTAGCCATGGATAACCCTTTGTAGCTGTGTACAACACTGTTTTGCCCTCTACTGACCGGTTCATGTGGATATAATCCTTTGTGAACATGGACTATGCTTCTTACATTGAACCCACAGGGCCGGGTTTTTAAACGATGTCTAACTTAGACCTTGGTTTACAACAATCATTATACCTCCGCACCTTTCTAGAAGTGAATTGCTTCAAGTAGATAAATGCTTAAGTTCTCTGCTCTTGCCTTCTAGACACTGTTTTCGACATTGAACAGCATATATGTAGTATGATCGGCCAAAATCAAAATGACTTGGGACACGGTTTTGTGAATCGCTGGCTAAATTCTGTCTTTATAATCGGCCCATAATCTCTTGTCGAAGGGCTAACGCTTCGAAAGGTTTTTCGGCTTATCGCTGAGCGCAGTAAGAAAAACGCAAAGCAGGCTTCACTCGTTTTAAAAGGCTTTGATCGAGCAAATCGTAGTTCGCTCACAATTCTGTTTTGTGAATTCAAGTGTGATCACAGTTCATGAACCAACTTAAACAGTTGCATAGAAGCCTGAAAAAAAAAATCCATCCAGGTAAAGCCTATCGGCAGTTCAAATATATGAAAAATGTCACACACATGGAAGAAAAAAATTGCCACTGTCCAAATATATATCGCTGGAAATCCTACATTGAGTTAATTGGAACTGAGCTGTGAGTAGGAAAGGGATCTGTTACAAATGGTCTAGGGGCCAACGTTTCTCTCCCTCACTGCCTTGTAACACGTCCAGAGGTACCGCTACTGGTTCAGATTTTTTGTTTGTTTTCCTTTTGTTTTGGATTGACGTCTGCGCATGCGTGAATTCGCTGGTGGTCTAATACATGTACGTACCACTTGGGAGACGTAATGACTATATTTAAATCACAAAATGACCTTCTGAGTAATTCTAAGAAGTGTTGAACACAAAACCAAGCATGTTGACTTGCCTCATGACTTGGGTACTCTGAGAACAAGATTGCGTTCCATTCAACTCTGAATTGGGGGGACTGGGAAATGGACGAAGGGCTGTTTCCTGTTTGGTATAGGAAGTCGGCGGGCGGAAATAATGATTGGGGTTTGTTCCAAGCCTGCGGGGGGTAACAGTTTAAGTAATTTGAATGATAACGGTATCACAGCGAATGCAAAATGCCGGGTATCAACAACTGTAGATTTAGAGACGCTAAAACTTCGATACCAACTTGTGGGTGGATTACTGACAGTAGATAAACTTTTTCCTCTTCCTTGTTTTTTATTTACAGCAGTTTCTAAACAGCTTTACAATTCTTTTCTTGCAAAAGAAAAGATCTAAAATATACACGAGCTTTCAATAAAACTACATTGTCTCTAATCTTGCTCCTTTGAACTTGGTGCATGCTAGTGGGTCAACACCATTTCGACAATGGCGCACTATTTACAATTTTACAAAAAATATTAAACTAACTGACTTAAAATACCTATCTGCGCTCTTGTGATGTCCTTCACATAATTATTATCTCTTCATTGAACAAAAATCACGATCAAGACTTTCCTCAAATTTGAAAACTGAAAATACGCTTGGTTTCCACTTCAAGCGACGTTTACTTGTAAAGATAAGACTGGACTTCCATCCAATTAGCAGAATATTTGTATAATGTTATCGCGTTGTCGTTCTCTCAAGTTTTCCAATTCTATCTAAGAATACAAGAACAGAACAGTCAAGGACAGTATGAAGAAAAATTCGAAGCTGCGAGAATACACCGTGTGTTGGCTTGCAAGATTCCGCCGACAATCGCGGTCTCAGCAAGGGAAGCTTGTTTATACGCGCCAAATGAGGAGATGGTTGGTGCTATCATCACGTCCAGCGGATTCACTGGCCGAGCTTGCTCTGAAATCCTCGTAGCCATCTCCTCCACTAATAATCAACACATCTCGATTAGAATTGCTGCTAGGCTGAAGGGGGGCAGTTGGACTTGAAGGAGAAGTACCAGAACTTTCTTCGTTGGTGGCGTCTTGTGTGCCTTCCTTTGGGACCTCAACGGCAGTGAGGAAACGTACATGTCCAGTATGCCCATGAAAGGACGCAGTTGCCGATGGACAGTTTCGCAAAGAAGCTGTGCTAGCAGTTATTGTGGGAAGTGGTAACGTCAACACTACGCCTGCGCTTGTACCGATCCACAGAAGATCTTTGCAGGCAAGCAACGCGGTGACGCGCAAACACGCTGCCTTGTGCTGACGGATGATTGCATCGGAACCTGAGACGAAAACAAGACGACAAGATTACCTAGAGTGGTCAGGTATTTTAATGTCTGTTGAAAAGGGACCCATATATTCAATGATGTGTTCTCTTTTGTGTTGAAACGAGGAGTTTACGAACTAGCACGCAGTACTGTTCATTTAAAAACCATCCTGCCGACTGCGCCACCGCAGACTTCATGCTGCTTAATGAGTATTTTTTATACAAGCTTAACTTACTTGCAAGCATTTTATGCACAGGCGGAGCTACATCCACATCAGCTAGACACTCGTAACGGGTTGCGTGAAATAACCTGACTGCAGCACAGCTTTGAAGTGAAATCCATACACCCATGCCTGAACTGGCCATGCGATAAACGGAACGGTCCTTGTCCAGACTACAGTTAAAGGACGTCTAAGGAACAAACCTCGAATTAGAGAGAACAATCTATCTTGGAAGCGAAAGACGGGGATTTGCACTCTCCGAGAAACAGTCTAAAAGGAAGAGGGGAATGCATATAATGGGTAGAGCCGCCCTATACCAAGCAATGCTCAACTGTGGTTTACAAGCCCGTTTTAAACTAGCCGCTAAACATTCCTGCCCAATCCTGGGCTCAATATTTTCCGAAGCTTTCGGACTATTACGATCCTTGGACACTAATTTAGACAGTATTCTCTTTCATTTTGAAGAAGGATATCCTAGCCTTTGACTTCCAGTAAGGATTGCGGCCGCGTGGTGTGGAGAAATTAGATGGTAATCAGGACGAACAGGGGAAAGTGGAAATGACTTTAACGTTACCTCAACATCTAGAGTAGTTGTGTTCACGATAACAGCATTGCAACCCAAGCCGCACCACAGTCGGCCGTGAATTGCCGTCATACAGGTGACTGCTGACGAGTCACCAATGTGAAGCATCACTGGATTTCCCACTTCCCACGCGGAGCCTGGGTACGAATACAATACAAAACAGATGCCACAAAACCTTGAAATGGAGGGTTATCAAAACTTGCTTTCGGATTCGCTTCGATTAATGCCTTCTCTTGTGTTTTAGTAACATTTTACAAAGATCATAAGCGTGATACAAGTTCAATGCTCTGATTTAAGTCTATCATCAAACAACGCCACACTGAAACGTGGCAAAACCTACATGCACACGCATTTAGAAGAGCATCCAAGTTTCTTTTCCTACTGAATTCGAAAAAAAATATTGGTGCAAATCTTACCTGGTTGTCGTCGGTAAATGTACAAATGCCCCGTTGAAAGTGAAATAAAAACTTGATTATCAACGTACCTGAAGGACAAGGAAACAATGATTTCTTAGCGTCCACGCAACTGAAAAAAGTCAATTACCAGTATTCGCAAGTACAAAGCCTTTCGCACACTTACAAAATGCATTGAATTGACCCAGATAATTGAATCTTCAACTTTGACTTCTTATTTTGCGTTTCATTCGCAGGGTACATAAAAATGCTAGAACAAAGAGAAAAACAAAAGAAACGTGCATTAGCACTCACTTGAGGGAAAAAGAGAGTGGAACTATCTTGGAATGGATCTGTTATCAAGATGTGGTTCCGTTCGATTTTGGAAACATGCAAGTTCAATTTAATTCTACCCTATCTAAAAAATTCAACAATACTACTTTTCTTAACACCTTGAGATGTCCGCTCTTGATGTCATGGTTAGCAGAAGAAGTTGCTCGCAAAAAATTCCAATAAACAGACGTTCCGCGCGAGCCGGTCTCGTGCCGACAACAACGTCACGCAACGCGTGCGTCACGTAGTTCCTAGCCGGATATGATATGACATATGATATTTTATTATTTATGCACGGTAAAATCATCAGCTAAGATTACAAACAATACTGAAATCTAAATTACGAATATTAAAATTTTAAAACGATTTCAATACAATACAAATAAACTACATTTTTTCTAAAGCTGCTTTCCATGAATGCCGTGCTCACTAAAATATGTCTTTTTTTCCAAGAGACTCTGCTTGTCTTGCTTTGAAGGGTAAGCTGTTCCAGACGACATTGCAGTAGTCAAAGTATGGTTGAAGTAAAGCGTGATAAATAGTACGCAATGTCGTCTGAGAAACAAGATGCCTTACACGTTTGAGGGCTCCAATTCCAGATGCAAGTTTCTTCGTCAGTTTATCGACATGGCTTCTCCAATTAAGATTATTATCAATAAGCAGTCCCAGTGATTTAGCAGTAGAAACCTGAGTGTTAGGAGCACCATTAATCTCGGGAATTGGGGGATTTGTAAGAGTATACAACCTCTGCCTTGATCCAATCAGCGTAAATTCGGTTTTTGTCATGTTCAGGGTAAGTTTGTTTGCCATCAACTAACATTTTCTAGTTATGGGCTTTTGAAAATTTTTTACAGCGACTAAAGTAGGAAAGGTAAAATACACACAAAAAATCAATCAATAAGAGAACCGTATGAAAACCGTACCATCCGTCTTCTGTTCCCAGCCAGACAGTGCAAACTTCATCAGTGTCAAAATTCACGTGATCTAAACTGTCTTTGCTCTGAGCTCGTGATGTACCCATTTTCCTCTTGGAATGCTTCCTCGATCCTTTTCCCTTCATCTCGTCGCAACTTGAGTCATTTTCTTCATAATCAAACACATTTTCATCTCCACTGCTGTCTAAGCCATCCGCACTTCCTGTCGTACCCAGGCTACTGCCTTCGGGACTCAGCCGGCCGTCGACGTCAAAAAGTGGTGAATTCCCGCCAAGAAAACTCTCTTGCCCCAGTCCCTCCTCCTCTTCGGAGCTACTGTCAAACGCCATGATGTTTTGCGGACCTGTGATGTCTTCGTCGCTACCGAAGCCAGAGTGAGAAATTTTCGGATTTCTCTTTGTTTTTTCACTCTTTTCGCTTCCAAGGGATATTGACTGAGTGTCTGATTTTGTTGTGTCGCTTTCAGACGGAAGTGTTTCCATGCCGATGAATTTCGTTCCGGGGACGGGAGAGATACAGAGAATTCTCGACATGCAGACTGTAACGGAGCCACATGGCTGCAAAAAAACGCAAAGAAACAAGGTAAAATTGTCAAGGAATTAGAAAAGCCTTAGAAAAGCCATTTTAAAAAGATACAGTGCATTTACAACTAAAAAAGTTAGGTTAAAACGGTTAAAACAATAGAAAACAAAAAGAACATCCGTCAAAACCTTTCTACCATGGAGATCATGGCACCGTTTCAGGGCGTTACCAATCGATGAAATCGATGATCGGAAGATCAGTCGATGGTAATCGATTACGGTTAGTTAATTGGCATCGATTGGCATCGGCCAATCGATTATCACACGAAAGTAGTCGCGAACTTCATCGATTGCCGTTCAAAATAAGTTCCGATATTTTGTGAGAGTTGGTTATCATTGTTTTTGCTAATAAAATGTAACATACAGTACAGACCGTGTAGTTTAAACTGAATGTATTTAACGAGAATTTAAGTCAAATAAAAACCAATGGCAGCAAAAGTGATCGATTAATATTGGAAATGGATGAAATTGGTAATCGATGAAAATCGATGTTATTTAATTGTTCAATTCTTATCGATTATCAATTGATATTGATAATCGATCCCACCAATATCACCAATATCAATCGATTAATTGACATAGATTGCCATCGATTGTAATCGATTGTCATCGATCATCAATTTCATCTATTGGTAACGCCCTCCTGTTTACACAGTTGTGTACAGCATTGTGACTTGAGATATAAATGCTTCAATACCTGTATCTGTGTACCCATTCTTAGGATGCAAATTTGTCCCACATAACCATCACTGTTACAGACCCATACATCTCCTGAACCACAATGATTTCCTCTATCAAGCACGTGTGGTACTTGGCAGGGGGAAGCACAAGTGAACTAAAATAACAAGGAAAACAACTTCGTGATGACTTTCTTTTTGAAAAAGACGATAAGAAATGATGGAGGCACTATTCTTAGTGCTCAAAGCAGGATTAGTGCTGCCCCTGGGATTAGTCTGAGTAATGTCAGAGTATGCTAAGCCCAAGAAGCAGGGACCCCTGCCATATGTGGCACATTTTATTTCTTGGGAGAATTTTTCCTTGTCTAAACCTTAACCTTGGGGTCAAAAAATTGTTCAAATCAGATCAAATGTCCCCACCCAGGCTACCCAGGAGTCAGATTGTTTCAAGTATCAGTTTGTCTGTCCATGTTTCTTTGAATTCACAATAATATTATACATTCCCTAAAAAAGTTAAGAAAAAAAAACTGCTACTCCTCATGGATCTCTTTTGATGGCTGCTTTGGAATGTGCTATTAGGTCCGCTAAACTAAAAGCCATGGCAAAACTGTCGAACAAAGTTGGATCAAACATCCAACATCGTTGGATGTGAATGTTGAGATAGTGGCAAAACACTATCCAACATTGCTAGACGAAACAAGCTACCGGTGCAAGTTGGTGCTAAATTTGAAAACAGGGCGCAAACACGCAAACGAAAAGCGCTTGTGGCATTTATGGTTCTCGAACTGTTAGAGGCCCCCAATGACCGTGTCAAACTAGGGAAAACTAGGGAATGGCTAAAAGAACGAGCCGAAAAGGGTATCTTCCAAATCGTTACACAATTATCGCAACAGAATACGCCTGCATTTATTAAGGAGATGATGCGAATGAGCCCGCCATCTTTGTTTTGCAAATAACGCGAGAAGCCTAGGCTTGAAAATAAGATAGCGATTCGTGATTGGCTAGCATGGCGAACGTGACCCGCTTCAGGGTATAACTTTGTTGGAAGAGCGGCAAGACACTCCAACATTTTTTCGTCAAGCAGAATTGTTGGGCGAAATGTTTGATCAAAAGCAAAGTCTATCCAACATTTGATCGAGCAAAAATTGTTCGACGAACGTCATCCAACATGGGCGGCCAAACGGTCGAACAATGTTGGATCGAGCAAAGTTGGAACGCTGAATCCAACTTTGTTCGATAGTTTGGCCAGGGCTTAAGACTTTGTTGCATGCGACAAGCTTATGACGTACCACAGACCTCTGCATGAATTGTTTTGTGTAAATGAAACCTACAACTCACTTAAGACTGTCGTGTTTGTCAAAAAATGTCGTAGAATTTTAAAACATGTTTTAAAACTGTTCAGTAGCTACAGTTGTACGCTATTTTTTACGCGGTGTGAGGAGCGGGCACAGAAGAAATTGCACAAGATAGATGCATAAGAGCTATAGACTGTCCTGGTATTTATCCTGGTTTAGCACTAATACTGCTTTGAACAACTCGGGCGAGTAATTCCTACCTGCATCCCGCTCCTTGTCTTGTTAATAGGAATACAGTATTGAAATTCAGGAGGAAATGTGTCTTTGGCATAAGCTAAAGGTGAAGATAACACACATTTAACCAAGAACAAATTGGAAAAGTTAAAAAATCCATAACACAAGAATTCACTTACCAAGCTTTTGCTTTGCATCTTCAAAATATGCTTCCCAAGAATTCTTTATTTCTGTTTCCAGGAAAAGGAACTGAAACAGCTCTTCTCCTTCCCTATTTGATAGAAACAACATTTTTTTTCATTGTTCTGGGCATTCAGTAAGATTAAAAAATATATATATCGTAGAGATATAGTATGTATAAGATAGTACGAAGATAGTACGTATCACAGGTAAATACATCAGGTTGAGATCCTTTTTGCTTCAGTAAGGAGAACATAATCACAATACTTCTTACTTTTGTGCTTGAAATATCACTAGTGCATAATACGCAGCAGAGCTGGAAATAACAGTTGGTCATCGGACATTGTCCGACCAAGTTTGGAATATGTCTGGCCTATTTCACATTTTGATCGGACATGATGTCCGAATATTTCACCGACACAATTGACTTCTGCTCCAAGATGTAGTCTATCTGTGAAACTTGCTTAGATAGATTGTTTGCGCTATATTTGAAAAGTATCTCATAAAGCAGAGGTGTTCCATATAAATCGCCCTATAATGCACTGCGTGCATCGCTATATGTTGTTAGCATTTCATGTATGTACCCTTAAGTCTCGAACGGCAACGCCCTTTACAACGGCAAAGCCTGGTCAAAAAGTTTAATGTTAACTAGTGGGCTGTTCAAATCATTTATAAAACAAGTTTTGTAAACTACGTAATAATTTGAATAGCATTAGTAGCCATTAATTAGATGCGAGAGGAATGCACAGGAAAAACAAAACAAAGGTTTTATGTTGATCAGTCGCGTTGCAAAGATTGTTACTATTGTTGCTACTTTGTGTTCTTTCAAGATTACGGAACTTTTTTCATTTATGAAGGCGAAAAAATGCCCATGCGATTTTATTAAGTTTTTGCTTGTTTGGTGAACTCTGAAAACGTTTGATATAAAACAAGGTTCGCCAATGAGAGAGGACAAGGAGATAACGATCAGCACGCGAAGTTGAGCTAGCGATGAATAAATTACAGTCCGCGATAGCGACCGGTAAAAGTGTTTTTGATAAAGTATAAACTTTTAATGGACAAAATATTTTCAGGGGAAGGATTGTTTTTTAACTGTTTTCGAAGTTCAAAATTGAATTTCAGATTGCCAACAATTGTGATGAATATATTTCTTGAAAAAATAACATTTTGAATGCGTGGTATTGAAAATCATTATTCTTACTAATGAATTTTATTATGCTTATTAATTATGCTAATTAATGTCCGGTCAAATAGATAAGATGTCCGACCAAAATGAAGATTTGAAAGGACATATGTCCTGTTAAAGGAGAAAAATTATCTCCAGCCCTGCGCAGAATTCAAACAATTTCTAACAAATGAAATTCACCCATTTCCTTAGTACCTGTAAATTTAAAGCATGCTACCAATTAACTTGGTGAAAGGACTATGCAACATTGTTACTTACTCAGTCTGTGCATGTAGTTCTAGCTTTGTAGATGTAGGAGGTTGTAATGGGATTTGCTTCTCAGAGATCTGCCGGTTTACATCATTCATAAGCTCTCGTATGGCTGCATCTAATGCCTAAAGAGAATATCAGTTTCAAAATACACTTCAGCTGGACTTGATTTGACATACACCTAATTATTAATGGATGTCTTCTCATGACAGTTATATCACAAAAACTAAATGATACGTATCCAAAAAGAAAAAAAAACATTTACCATGTGTGTTATTGTCAAAGTGTCTGCCAAAGCACTGATTTTGCTTAATGACGACATGTCACTGTCAAGCTTCTCAAGCTGTTTTTCCAGACTGTTCCGCCTCTGAGCTTCAGGAGAAGCTAAGTGGACAGCAAGAAAAAAAAAACAATTCAATTTTACCCGTTGAAAGGAGGTAAATAAAGTTGTGGAGCAATTACATGTACTTTCTCAAGGAAATACGTACATTTGTAAACTTCAACATAATCAAGATGGAGTCTCCAAAGAAGTTTGTACTTGTTGAACTCTGTGCCAGATCCAGAGAATCTAAAACAAATTTATTTACACAAATTATTTATCTATTAGTGACAAATCTTTTGGGTAAACTGCTTCCTGACATTGCATACCTGGATGATTGAGTTGATCAGAGTTGCAATGTATGGCATAACCTGCACACTTAGGCAGTACAAAAGGAAATAGTGAACAAATCAGCCGCTCTAAAGTGAGCTGGGAGCCAATAATTTTGTGTCTAGCTTGGTGACTTGCAGCTCTCTTACCAGTACCGTCATTATGCGTGTAATGCCTAATTCAACAAGACATTCTGATTAACAAATAAAAATCAGTGAAACATACATGCTGAGTGAGCCTCTCTTGAGAGCATTAGCTCTTCGCTTAACAGTAGCACAAGCCAGCATGTCATTGAACAGGAACAAGCAGCGGTCTTTCTTGGTAATTGTTCCTTTCTGTTGGGATGAGAATACAAATTCAAATTACAAGACCACTACATGTACAGGTGCTTTCTCATGCCAGATTACAACACTGCCTGGGGCACTCTTGAGGGGACTGTAATGCAGTTTACAACCATTGATGAACGTAACAGACGCCCTTGTATGATTAAAAAAAGCCAGCTACAACACTAGGGACTGTCTCCTACTCTTTTTGAACAGTGTGTGGGTTCTTAATATCGAAGAGTTTGCAGTACAATATTATGTGAGATGGGGCCTATGGTTTATCATCCTTATCCACGAAGACTGGAAAGTCTAACCATTTGCAGATGTCATTAAAAGGCAGTTCTTTCTCCTCAGTTGTTTAATGAGAGACCCGGAGAATTGGTCGGCACTGTAGTCCAGTGCACTACCAAGTGGGCTGACTATTCAGTGAGCTAACGGGTCTGCAAGAAATGATCGACTTTACTAAATGGTTGTGTCTGAATACCAAAAATTTTATTTAATGTACCAACCTCTTTTTGCAGTTTCTTTTTTTTGTGTGTGTGTACTTATTAAATTACTAACAAAATAAATAATTTTATAGCTAACTAAAAAAGTTAATTATGGCCACTTAAAAAAAAAAAGCACCTTCATAGGCTTTCCATTTAACATGAAAGGAAGCAATTGTATGATATTTAAATGCAATATTAATTTTTTTCAATTTGATAATTCTTGTTAAGAATTCTTTGATTTCTTTGTGCCTACAACTCCATAAATAGTTTTTACCTAGAATTATTACATAATTGACTACATCCAGATCCCAAATCAGTATTGCAAAGTCTCCTACATACTTAGTTGGATGGATCACGCTGTAGATTTTTCTGTTATATAATTTTAAGGTTACATTGTTACATGACGTACGTCTTAGGATGATACTGTGTGTAAGCGTTTTTTTCGGATGTAGGGATTGTGACATAGCACATGTTTGGGATTTGCAATAAACAAGTTGGTTTTTCATGAACAATTGCTTCGAGCATACTTCAGATCACATCATTTTTGCAGATGTTTGATGACTGAATTAAAATGACAAAATAGGACATGAAATATTTGAATGAATAATCTTTGAGAACAACATTAATTATTTTATCCTTACCACCTCGGCCACCAAGTCTTGCCGTATTAGTCGTCTTGTCGGAGTCACAAGCTGAGAACAAGAACAAGGGTTTATCAAATGTTTTGAGGACACTGGCCAATTATTATAATCGACTGGCTACCTTCCTGTGAGACCTGTTTATGCTATGGGTTCGAGCTTACGCCGTTCACTCCTGAGACGTCCCTGTTGACAACTAAAGTTACCTGTCGTCAGCCAGTAAAATTGCCCAAGTTTCTATTGGGAGGGATGGGGTTAAGAACTTAAGTAATAATATAATTTAACAAATGGTTAACGCCATAGCATGCACTATTGAGTTATGGATGCATGCTGGAGGTTGCTAAGCATGGAAGAAGCGTAAGAGTCGCACGAGGCGATAGCCGAGTGCGACTCTAGCTTCTCGAGTGCTTAGAAAACCTCCCAAGTGCATCATCCATAACTCAATAGTGCACGCTATGGCATTTACCATTTGTTTTATAACATAACATTGAGACATTGGAACTACAGAAGTCCTTTTATTGAGCTACATCACAAAAAAATGTTCGTGTAGTCTTACATGACAAGAGAAAACAAGCTCGTGAAAATTAGCAGACACGTCAGCAGCGTTCACCCAAGGGCAAATAGTAAATGGTTAAATGACCAATCAGAGCACACGTTTTGCTTTAGTGATGTTATAAAGTAATAAATTTATTATAACCTGGGAATACTTATTTGGGGGTGGTAAAGGGGGGGTCTAGATCACTTTTCACGGAAGATAAAATGGTCCTTTCACAATTCATGAAAACGAAGACATGATGAAAATCGCGGTTCACAGCGAATTAAACATTTATTTCTTGTTTCACGGAAAATAATTTTGCAAAATCACGCTTCACGGCTACTATGGAAATCCCAATTCACGAGTAAAAAATTAGCCATTTCACATTTCACGGGGGAAAAAAAGGGCCGATCACGAGTCACAAAAATACCCTTTACCACTCTCTTATTTATTACCACTCTAATGAAGCAAAATGCGAACAAAATTAATTAATCTACCTCAGTCATGCCCTCGATTGTTGCCTCAAGATCACGCAGCCTCTCTGCTTCTCTCTCTGCTTGATCAACCTCTTTCTCTCCTCTGTTCATTCTGTCTGCCAGTGTCTTTATCTCTCCCAAAGCAAGTTGAAGACTGCCGTGATCAGGGTGGTCATGAGGGGTGTGTTTTATCATGTCCTGAAAACAACAAGAGAAGGAGTTAAACCCTGTCTGGTCAGCTTTGTTTGGGATTCAAATGACTGTAAACTCCATACTGCCCTTCCCTTCCTGGACATTCATGGATTAAAAGTCTTTATTATCTCCCAGATTACTATCTCCCAGATAGTACACGCGCTATGTTTGGCCAATTTAGCGGGCCGTATTCTACAGCACGGCCTGCTAAAATTTCAGAGTGTGCTTTCCTGTTCGATTTGTTGCCAAGAGATATAATAAATATCTTACTAACCTTGTTTTCTTGGGCTGTACTGTCAATTACGGCTCCTTGTTTTTTTCCAGTTTAATTCACGGCCCTCACGCTTTGCACTTGGGCCGTAAATTACATGTAAACTGGAAAAAACGCAGGCCAAAACTTGCAGTGTGGCCCTCAAACTCAGTTAGTAACAGGTAGTGTTAGTCTTTTTGTCAATATCCTGAGGGGGATGTGGAATGGTTATGGGCTGGGGCTGCAACGATGTGCTCAGTGGCTGATTTCCAAGTGCAGTGCTGATGTCACACTCAGCTTAGATTACCAGAGACCTGTTTTTTCTTCTTCCTCTCCAATGAAACTAAGCCACAAAGTGTTAGCAAACTAAAGTAGTAATAAATAAATTTTATAAATGGATGGTTTTAACAGATACAAAAAATATTGGTACTGTACCTTTGCTTTTTCAAGCGACACTATCAAAATATCATCCCATTTTTTATAACTGGAGAAAATCTCCAGATTCATTTTCAACAATAAAATATCTTTATCAGCACAAACCCAATTCAAGCATTTTTGTTTACTCTACCTTTAGTATCAGTTCATAACGTGGGATTCTTTGAACTGGCATGATCATCAAGTCTTGTAGAGTCAATTTTTCTTTGTGATCTCTGGAACATTGCTAAAAAAGAAAAACAGTTACAAGTGAGATGACTTTTTTTTTTTCACTGCAAGGGAGATTAATTATTTTTTGTTCACTGCTAGCTACCAAAGCATGACAACTTTATGTAGTGTTATGTCATACCTCCATGTACCGTACAAAAGCTGGTCTGGACATTGTGGCGACCCTGACTGCTGCTCTGGCTTGCAAAAAATGATTAATAAATGCACTGTAGGCATCCACAAGGAAACACTTGGTAAACTAGCAGCAACAAAAAAAGAGAATGTTAGCATTTTATATAAGTAGCTACACTTCACATCTGAGTAACCTAGTTTTATTACATTTCTCTCTTCCTAGAGAATATGTACATGTGTACCTCATCGTGGTTAAGTAAAGTAAAGTGTGTCCCACATTCTCTATTTGAGTCCTTAATGCCTAAAGTAATTACCACTAGCTTCAATGAGGAAGCCAACCCGGTAGTGTTAAAAGCCTTGTGGTTTCACTTTAGGCTTCCTCAACACCTTTTTTCAGTTCATCTACTTTTTGTTCTCTTATTTTGTGTGGTAAGTAAAGTAACAAAATTGAAATAAACTTGAACCAGCTATTAATTTTTATTTCAAATAAACGAGGCTTCTTACCGAAGAAACAAAGATGTCACCAATCTTTTGTTTGTCATGCCATTCATTCACTCTCGCCTGCAGCTGTGTGAGGAAGTACTCGTGACAAAGGAGAATTTCAGGTATTTGGTAAAACATTTCATCTACTTGTGCTGGTTCCACGATCCCTGCATTTTCGTGCTTCTTGAGTGCCTTGTAATAAGTCTAGTGAGTGAAATAATTGTTCTTATAATTACAGTCATTATTAGTTCAGACAATTTGGGGAAGGAATTACAGGGAAGAAATATGTACCTTGCGTCCCATTGTTAAATAATGTTGTTCTGACTTAATCAGGGAGCTTGAATGGCAAGCAACAAAGCATAATCAATGCAAAATCAATGAACAAACTAGAAACAGGCTGTTTCACTTGCACCACCACAAACGTAGGTGTCCCAGGCTCAAAAGTCTGAGTCCCAGACAGCGTGGGTGTACAGTAATACTCCTGTACCTTTCTTCATGCCAGAGCATTGATAAAAGTAAGTTCCTATTCTCAGTATTATTCTTGAACTCCCAGACTACACGAGAACAAGCTACAGTAATACCATTTATAATGGCCCTTGGTGATCAGTGAGTTCAAGGAAAAAGATCTTTCACAAAAATTACAGATTGGAGTTGTGAGATGGGAAGGTAAATGGAGCGTTTGATGGGTTATGTTGTTTAAATCTTTGGAAGAAACCCAAGTGTTACAATTCAAATCAAAGCTATACTGCCGTGAAGTACTTTTTGTGGTTTTACAAAAAAAAAGGACAACTTTAGAACCTTTTAGAAATGTTAGAGGGCTCTATTTTCTCATGAGAGCTGACCGACTTAGAATCTTTTTTCTGAACAAACAATGACCTGACCATTTCCCAGCTTTCAATCACATCACAATGATATATTTGAACACAAAATTAGTAGTGAGCTGGTAATATCAACAGGAAATGGAAACATTTTAAGAACAATAAGGCCAAAGTTTGGTGTCCTTCTATAATGGGAACAAGAACTAAGTGCACTGGGTAACAATAATCTGTTGGAACCTAAAAATCCACTTTTCAGTAAAACCATGCATGTTTTCTTTAAATTCATGTACACTGTAGATGTTGGTTGCTGTAACAAAACCAGCCTCATACTCTGAACGTGAACAGCTGCATTCTTTACAAACGTTACAGAGAACGTTTCAGCTAATTATTTATTATTATAAACATTTTAAGAACAATAAGGCCAAAGTTTGGTGTCCTTCTATAATGGAAACGAAAACTAAGTGCGCCAGGTAACAATCATCTGTTGGAACCTAAAAAGCCACTTTTCAGTAAAACCATGCATGTTTTCCTTAAGTCATGTACAGTGTAAATGTTGGTTGCTGTATGCTCTGAACGTGAATAGCTGCATTCTTTACAAATGTTACAGACATTATTTGGAGAACGTTTCAGCTAATTATTACCTTTCAAATAAGTGGGCATTCAATTAAACTATCAGCTCATTTGCAACGTAATACTGTCAGTTTAATTTTCATCATTCCAAAGTGATTAAAGGAACGTTTTAGTTTTCTTTTGGATCTGTTGCAGTTAGTGAGTCAGCAAATATTTTTAGAGATTGTTTTAACCAGTATCACACTCTTAAATTAATGATGCAGTTTCACTTAAAAATAAGAAAATGAAGGGGTTTTTTTTTCTGCAGTTGGATATCAGAACAACCTGTTCTGCTTTAATTTTGAGCTTACAATAAGATGGAATGCAAATTTAACTTTGTGTTCTTTGGAAGGAATGCTTTCAAATGTATTAGATATGTTTTTACTGTGTGAAACTAAATTTGATTTGATGATTTCATTAAAGCTTGCAACTGGGGGGGGGGGNNNATATAACCATGCAGATTATAACTGGAATAACATTAATTTTTGTTTACAAATAGCTGAGCCTATCACTGGGGAGGCCAGCACAAAGTTCACATCACAAATACATGTACATACCGAGACAAGGAACTGTAAATTCTGTACATAAGACACTTCTGTATCCAGCAAATTTTTCAGCACATGTGCCCTCAGATCCTGCGAAAATATCAAATATTAAAAATACATAACTATGACTGGTTGCCTGTGATTGTATATGCTTGATTTTGGGCACTAGTTTACACCCTTATGACTGGTACAGAGAAGGCAGTGACTGTTATGGTAATCAGCTTCCCTACATGTAAGAGCAAATTGGTTTTAGGACCCCCCCCC
>BLFK01000391.1:140812-181338 GCA_014634185.1 Astreopora myriophthalma | reverse complement strand
GGGGGGGGGGGGGGGGGGGGGGGGTCACGTGAAAATGTGTCATCAGGCACAAACACATTAGTATCGAGTATTTGGCGTAATTATTTTTGAATCAGTGTTCCCGTGAGCTTTTCACAGTAGATGACACCAGCCTATCGTCAGTATTTTTCCCCATGCAATTTAATAAAGATAGCTAAGACCATTTTGTCAAAGAATCCCTCAAGAGTGGTAGTATATGAAACGAGCGACTGGGCGAAAACCGGATGCTCCCCCTGGCTACCTAGCAGAGCGTGTGCCAACGAAGAGAACCTCGTGCGACCAAAGAAGCGAAAGCTATTGAGCAGTCTTGAGGCTCCTGCGGTGCAGTGTGGGAGTAACACTTGGCTTTGAATCTGGGAGTGGAATTTACACGGGTGACTGATGTTCAAATCCTGAAGCGATACTCTCTCGTGGTGCTTTTTAAAAGACAGAAACTTCAGTGATAACGGCTATTAACTGAGAAGTGCTTTCCTGCGGTGCGGCTGTGAGTAATTGTTCTTTACATGGTGGGTGTGACACCAAGACGTATGTACATTTGTCAATAAATCAAACGCATGTCTGGAAATAACGAAAATTCAGTTTTGCGCATCATCTTGATTTAGTGCCGTCCAAACGTTTGAATTTGTGAATCACATAAAACTGATGAACTCTCGGCTGACAAAAGTTATGTAGATAATACCAAGTTCCTGTCGTGTTGGTTACGCAAGTTGGTTCCACTTCCAGGGGTGCTGGATTATTTCTTTCCTGTGGCGTGACCAAATACACGAAAACTCCTTAGCTAAGAGGACCGGAGGACCAAAACCATAAAGCCATCAGTAAAACTATGATCTGCTTATTCTGAAAAGCTGGCCTTTTAACAGGTTTTCAAGACAAGAAAAAGACAAAAGTTTCTTGCCTTGAAATATCTTCTTTTTGAAGATACAAAGGGAATCAGTGCGCTCGAAAAGTTTCGATGCTTTCGAGAAGAGCACGCCGCAGATCTAAACAATATAAGTTGCCCAGCTCACGCGATGATCATAAAGGGACGGCCGTGGAACGGTTTCTGATCTAAACCATTACGAGTTGAAGAGCTGTGAAAATGTTGTGTTAACACCTTCTTGTAGGCGTGATAGGTATATTTTTCGGATTTTCAAATTTTGCGCTTGTATTTAGGATATTTTCTAAATCGCAATTTGCGTTGGTCTTGCAACGACTGATTTAATGCTCCTACCAATATCCTGATTGGATCGCTCACTAGTTTGAATCATACCGGTCTGCCACCGACTTTGTTTGGCAATTAAGAAAGTAAGCAAGGCTTCTATCAACTCCCCCTCAAAGCTCGCAGGGCTCACTAGGCAGCTCAAACTGGGTGTTTTTTATCGCAAACCACCCTAAAGACTAAAACAATATATCAGCACCTCATGAAAGCACAGAACAGTCATACTTCAAAGGATTTCAACCGTAAGCATAAAATCTTGAACTCGCATCACATTCACTCGTAACAAACCTGTTCATTCAAACACAAACATTTAAAATGTATTTAAGTTGTTGAAAATTTTGGAATGGAGAGACAAACTTTAAGCACTGAGAGCTTGTAAGATGTTTGAACCGCGTAAAGGCGCAGCTTGATAAGAAAGAGCGCCGCGGGCTTACAAAGCAGCAGAGCTCCTAAGCTCGTGCACAATCTCATTCGTTTGAATTACCAAACAACGGATGTCGTAGTACGTAGTAGAACTTAGTTAAGTTTGGAATGGGCCGGGGACAGGGCCTTTGTGACTCGTCGACCCCGCACCGGCACGCATGCGTGTTGATCAGTAGTGACGGGTGATAAATGTCTCCCTGGGATGGTCCCCCAGCCGGTGAGCAACCACGCGATCACCGAGCGGTAAGCTGAAACCTTAACTACTAACCGCTTATCAAGTTAGAGACTGAGGCTTTATAAAAATAGCAGGTTAGGAAGGTTCTGGTATGTAACGAAACATTTCATGTTCTCTCGGGTCGCAAATTCATAAAATTGCTCGATTTGCCAGTGAAGCGCGAAAACATCGTATAGCTCTTCCGGTCAACGCATGATAAAACACATTTCTACCGTGCAGAGTAGAAGTGAAAAACCGCAATCAGTAGATGGTTGCCACCTGAAAAGCCCACGTACTGTAAACAGAAATTGCAATTACCTACGAGTAAAACAATCCGTTGGTTCTCCTTTTGCGTTTTTGCATAGCGAGTCCGTCTACTTGTAACAGACTGAGCCAGGGGTGGTTCTATTGGTTCAATCCAAGATCCTCGCTAGCTGATAAACGCGTCACGCGCAACAGTGGCGATTGAAATATCCCGCGTTGATTGAAACAAGATGAAATTGTTGATAGCGCGGAAAAGAAAACAGGCACCAAAATAGAAACAACTAATTACAACCTTGTGTTTGTTCTGTCCAGTGTAAGATAACAGACTAAGAATAGGAAACGCGTAAGAACGGCTCGCAGCTGCATAACGGAAGTGAGAGATGCCAAAATTCGAGATGTTGTAAATGCGAGGGGTATTTTATGCACAGCACGTGACCGCTATACTTGTTATCTGCGGTTACGGCGTAATTCAAGTTTATTGCAATTCGCCTCGATAATTTGTCATTTATAGTTTTATTGGTACAGGAGTTTCATATTGCCATTTTTTGGGCGTTTACCTCGTGTAAATACCTGTGACACTTTTTCCTTTCGTTAGCTCGTGTAAGGGTTAGGCGGTTCTTGTTTCATGTGTTGTTGTTGTTTTGCTTTTTGCTCCTTTAAGTTATCGCGAGTTTCACAGGTTTTGACCCAAGCGGGGGGGTATTCCCAGAAAAATTGGGTGGGGTGTGCGGCCCGCTTCCTGAAACCCTTACCCTATTTCAGACCAAAATCTGCGATTTTCACTACCCTATTTCAGCTGTTACACTGTTGGCGCAATAATTTGAGAAATGCTTTCGTTGATGGTCTTATCGGCTAATGATGAAGTAGTAGCTTCTTCTAAAAAACATACCCAATTCAAGAGTTGAGTGCACAAACCATACACTATTTCAGACCAAAACGGCTATAAACCTTATATGGGCTATAAACAGCCCATATAAGGGTGCACCCCCCCGGGGGGGAGGGGGTTTGACACCGATTTTGTCGAAAACTGATCCCGAATCCACCCAACGCTTACTACTGACAACAAAGCGTTCTTCACGGAATGTCCTGAGCAGGGGCTAGAAATCAGAAGTTAATTGCTTGTCGTGATAAACCACTTCTTTGTAGGCTGCGTAATAAAGGAAAAAGTTGAACAGGGGAAATATACGCTACGCATGGCGCGTTGTGGGGTTGTGTGGAAAGAGGAAACGGTCGTAGCTTGCTGGAAACCTAAGGAACATGGGTCTCATCAGATCCTTCTTTCTGATGAAGAAATTCCCGGAGCAAAACTTCGAAGTGCTATGTAAACCAGCTTCAAATATGGCGTCTGCATCGAGCTGCGGAGATAATGAGGACAAAAGAAGCTTTGCCGATACAGAGGCTTCAATAATAAAGGGGTCATTAAATCAAATAGATTTTGCGCCCTTTATATGTTTCAGTGAATCAAACCACTTGATGGCAGGTTTAGTGAAGCAGGAAAGCCCACTATCGCTCGTTTTTCACTGCTCTAGAACTTTTTCTTGCGAGTAATTGATTTCGGTAAAGGCGCTTTCAAGAAGAAGGATCTTCCTTCGGTGCACGATTAAAGATAACGCTTTAACATGGAGCATTCAGGAAGTCTTAGAGGTGTCTCACGAGTGGCACAAAGTGACGCGCAAAGGCATCTGCGCATACACAAACCAGAAGCCTAAAAGAAAGGAAAACAAGGAAATAGAACCAGTAGCTGTATCTCTGGACAGTGTTTTGGAGCGCTGTACCGTGACGATGAACCTTGAGATTTCTGCCCGCAAGTCGCTTTTGCCAGCCCCGAGTTTGGACCTGGGCGAGCTTCAGTCATCTTCCTTGTCCCCGGCGCAGTTTATACCGTACGGACAAGTAAAACGCAGCTCGTAAGCAGTTCTTTACGTTGTTTCTGTATGTCCGTCAGTCACAAGTCAGTTTCGAAGTCCTTGTCTGTGCTCGATCCAGATATTCGAACTCTATGCTATACTAACCTTGTTTGATAAATCATAACTTTTCAAAGCTAAAAGAGATTGCGTGTTGAAATGAGCATGGTTTTGAATACACTAAGAAATGCTGATTCTCAATTCTGGCCCTTGATTTGATTTCGCGGTTCGTCATTGTCATCTTACATGCAACATCCCCCATACTTCAAGACAGGAGATCTTAGTGCCGCAAAGCCCAGTGTGCCGTTCGTTAAAATATCCTTCAGGTTTATCAGAGGAACCGCAAAGCTGCGCAGTGACTGCCATCTGATTGTATTCCTGTCAGTCGGTTCAAATGATCTAATTGAGGAAACGGCTTTAGAAATGGCAGCTTTCACAGGCTACTAGAGCTGGACTTAGTTACCCAGCGAGAGTTCTTTTTAGAGACGCACTGAATGCCTGGCAATTTGAATAGTCAATCGGTCGATTAGTCATGTATTTATCCAGGGGAAGACTATGAATCAATAGCCTGCGTAGCTGGCGGTTTTGGGCGAGCGAACGAACGAGGGGATTGGGGTGGAGGGAGGAGAAACATCTCCTTCCCTCCGCCCCAATGCCCTGGTGCCTTCGCCGCTTGCTTGTTCGTTCGCTCGGACGAAACCGCCAGCTACGCAGACTAATGAGCCAAATACGTAAGTGCATCCGGCTAAAAGATGCGAGAGATTAAAAATAGACTGAATACACTCAGCTACTTGGTGAAATTATAGTTCATGGGAACATTGGCTAAGTAAGAAATTACAAACAAAATTGTCCAAGATTCCAAATTTGAAATGACCCAATTGGTAGACTATATGGCAGTGTTACGTGTTAAATTAGGGGCATGGCTTTGCTCTCCGATATGGCAACCGATATGAAAACTTTTATCACGTTTAGCGTTGCGTCCCCGATGCTCAAAATTTGAGTGGGTGCGTATCCCTGATGATAGTTTTCCAAATTTGTTTTCGGAAAGACTGGTCACTTGTAGAATTTAACTTGAGTTATAAAAGAAAGTTGATTTAAGATCTGCGCATAAAATACCTACTTTTTCCTTATCAGTGAATGGTAGTTTTCAATTCAATTTATTTATTTATTTATTTATTTATTAGCAATACAATGTCATCACAGTCCTAGGCGACCCGCAATTAGCAAAGGTAATTTCCTGATCTTCTAACCTTTAGCGCATTACCCCAAAATCAATTTCAAGTCAGTGTCCTGAAAAATATCATTAATCTCAGTTTTTACACTTTGAGGAATCCTCCGCGTCGATTCTTATTGAAACATTCAACAGTTAGCGCTGTTGTTTCGGAAAATCCCCGTTGAGAATTGGTGCTGTAGATAGAAGCTATTTTAATTGATCAGTCAGCTAGTCCAAAAATAGGACGAAACTCCCAAATTAATGAATCTAGACGTCTGAAAAAACATGACAGAAATGAGTAAGAGCTGAGTGACTAGACCGAGTAACATGAAGCAAGAGCATTGTTTAATCGCACCGACAGTCTAAACGGAGGCGACATAGGCACATTACTTGTTGTAAAACAAAAGCAGTCGAAATATAGTGTATACACCGAATGCACAAATGGCTGCCAACTAATTCTCCTCTTATCTTTGCGTTAATTATCCTCGCCAGCCTCCTCTGCGTGCGCAAAATTCAAAAGCCGGAATTTTTACTAAAAAATAAGGCTATATAGTGAGTCTAACTAGCAATTATATAAAAGACTGTAATAAATAGGCCTCCATTTATGCATTAAGCCCATGGCTTGGAGATCTTTTTGACAAATCCTGTTTTCCCCGGAATTTAACTAAGAGGTGCTATATCAAAAAATTACGTAGCGTAGAGTGCGATGGACTGCGATCTACTGAAAAACGTGTTTGGTTTTTGTCGAATTCTGTTGCAATACTGTTGTAGTACTGTAATTCATAAATGCAGTAATCCTTTCACGTGGAAGGTAGCCAAGTTGCCTAGCGGATAAGCTGCGTTCAAGGCTTCCTTCCGGATTTGAAGTTTCTTTTCACCTGAACCCTCTCAGTTCCGACCAAAATAAGACGCTCTTGCAATTTCCTACAATAAAGTTCCCCAGGGATTTGAATTCGATTTGTTGCAGCTTCATCTGCTAGAAATATCAGTTGTGTGGCGTCCTCTTTTCTTCTAATAAATGCTCACTTAGTACACTGAGCCGGTTTTTTATCTATGAATAATGCATCAAGTATAAACTTTCCATGATTGGATAACTTGCCATGACAACAGGACCTTATAGGAATAGTTCATTGCCAGTCAGAATCCATGTGGGTAAAATCGTTGATTACTCTCACGCAGTAAATGTTTTGTTAACAGAACAGTCATGCATATAAACTGTGCCAAAATATATTTACAGTTTGCCTTTTAAAGGCCGCCTGCTATTAAAATAAATATCGTATGTTAAAATAATGAATTTATGAGTACTGACGCGGAAATATTCGGGGGAAAAAATCCAAGTGTTCCTAACAGAGTCGAGCCTGTGTCCTTCCGTTTGGATGCTCGACCACTGAGCTCCAGGAGACTCATGGGAGCATGCCATTGAGCTCGTTTCTGCTGAGGGTCCTGCATACTGAAAACTCGAAATGGTGGCATTCTCGCAACTGTTGTAGTAAAGAAGATGGTGAATTTTAGCCTGGTGATTGAACGAAATCGTGGGTTTTTCGGTAACGAGGCAAGCATGCTAATATGATATAATGGCAAGGTTCACACACAGCCACCAGGTGGACAATCAGACCTAGTTTGATGCCACTCTGGTTTGAAGATTTAAGCCTGACATTAACAAACCTTTGCATTGCAGTATCGAAGCCTTTTGACCGAGTTTTGAAAAGGACGATTAATTAATAGGCACCGAGTGACCATAAAGTAAAACTAAATCAATTTGTCTTGCCTGGTTCAGGTGTCCCGTTTATTTATTATTATTGAAACGTTGCGTACACTTGATAAAAGGCCAGCTAAAATCGTCTCTCTGTAGTCGAAATTTGAAGAATTTGTTCCATTGATCTGCATCTATCAAAGCATTTCATGTTGGCCTTTTCTAAAAAAAAATGAGACCTCTCAAGACGGAGAAATAATGAACAGCTGTTAATGGATCAGTGACAAACCTGAGTAGGAGTTAAAACTAGAAATAACTGTGGTTTATTTTTCGGGGGGAATCTCCTTAGCCCCAGACTGACTCAATAACAAAATTTGTTTTCATAATCGCTTTAATACAAAATGTCTGCTTTTTAGCATAATTAAATTTGTCCACTTTTATTTATCTCGGGCTTGAGTTGAAAAGGTGAACAAATTCCTTTAATTCTAAATTCCTCTAGTCTAGCTTACAGATTGTCTGGAATGGTATCAGCCCTATTCATCAACATTTTTAGCATGATGAGAAACACGCAGCTTTCCAAGAATGTACCATTCATGATAGTGATATCACTTACAAGTGTATAGCTAATCTAAAATTAATGTTCTGTCCTCGATTGCCCTAGATCTTCATTATTCGAAGATCTGGAGCAACTTGATCACCTTGTTGTAGATTGGACAT
The DNA here is from genome assembly GCA_014634185.1 of Astreopora myriophthalma. Lineage (NCBI taxonomy): Eukaryota > Metazoa > Cnidaria > Anthozoa > Scleractinia > Acroporidae > Astreopora > Astreopora myriophthalma. Next base: position 173,694 of record BLFK01000391.1, on the reverse strand, counting down.
ACTCAGTACAAACACTACCCTATCCGCTTGTGCTATTTTGAAGAAATTGTATTAGTGACACCATCAGACGCACTTAGCCTGCGGTATCTCAATGTCCACTGCATGTAATCCGATGGCGAATTCTCATGCCACTGTAATTTCGTCATAGAATTGACCACTTTTTTGACAAAATGACACATACCTTATTGTAGACCAAAAGGCTTTAGTAGTTTCCATCACTATCCAAGACATTACCCCTGGCCCAGGCCAAATATAACGGAACTATACTCGTCACAGTGGGATCTTCGGAATACATCCTGTAATTATATACATAACACCACCCTCTCTCCCTCCTCGGCGTTCTTCCAAGCTACCCAACGCGCGCTGCGACATTCGTTTTTCCTCTCCTTGCCTTTCGCCTCCGCGTCGTCGCGCTTCGAAATTTCCCAGTGTTACAGGGCTCGGTATCTTTCAGCGTAAAAATTAGCTCTCAAGACGTTGATTCCTAAACACAATTTAAACTACCAACTTCGGTTAAAAGTGAGTACTGCTGAGTTAAAAGGTCACGCTTAACGTATTTTTACATGTTGTTTTAAACAACGCTTATGGCGTTTCTGCAAAACAAGGGCTTACTTGATCTGCACGAATTGAGCAGTAAATTGCTTCCTTTTTTTCCTGCGTTATACATGTTAAGGGTTCCTTGCTATTTCCTACTGTATTGACGTCAATATTTTCTGGCCATTGTGTAAAAAGATATCGTTTGAGGAAGAGGAAGAGTCAGACTCGTTATATATATATATTTTTTCGCAGACAGTGCCGGACATCAACTACCAAGGTAAAAGGCAACGAATTGAGTTGGATGGCTCGTGTTCTCAGGTAAGAAGTGGAATGGTTCATTAGTTTGTTATTTTCTTAACCAAGAACGAGCATTTGAGTTTTGTTCTCACTTAAGATGTATTTCTGATGTTCCAAGAATTAATCGATGTGCGAAAGTCAAAAACCTGAACTTAATTCCCACTGTTCCCGAGTAACATAGCCCAAACTTCGTTCACTAACGCCTGTAGAAATTCACTTACCCTCCGTCCGTTCGGCGTTTTCTCGGCTACATTTCGGTACATCGCATTGCTGTATAATCAGTTCTCTTGTATTCTGCCATGCCGAGAACGCACAAATCAACCTTTCAAAATCATCTGCTTTGTGATAGATATTCATAGAGCACGGAAACTTTTGAAAAGACAACAGAACGTAAACTATCATGAAGGGTTCCTTAAATATTCGCGTTCGTCCGTCACGTGATCGATTTTGACATGAAAGGTTTGACCAATAATGACAGGTCAACACGTGATTATTGAGTGACGTAATAATCGTGACCTTAACTTGAAGTTCAAGATGATATAGCTGTATGAAAGAATTAAATAGTCTGACTCTACTTTTCCAAAAATCGAAATGACGTGCATTGGAGCCTTCTTCAATGAGTGTCACCTTTGTTTTGGTTTGGTTTTTCTTCTGGTTGAGCTGGCCGGTTATTAGCTTGCATGCGTTTTCCGGCGTATAGAAAACGACTTCCAGTCTCTACAACTGTTGACATTCTCAAGAGCGATTACTTTGGTTCTGGGTTTCAAATACTAGAGAGTACTACGGGAATGGAAAACGGCAAGATCCAAATGACTTCAATCATAAACTGAAAAGTTTTGTCGTTACCTCCGCCGCTGAAATTACGGCTTGTGTAAACGTTTCAGGGTTCTGTGTTATTCCTCATAAGAAAATCACGAGGCCATCTGCTATAAAGTAGCCTACTGAAGACAGAGATAAGATCTAAAAACGGTTTAAAATTTGGACATTTTGTGAGGGATTAATATCTGTAACTTTACTTGAGTTTTGACTGAAATACGTTCAGTGAAAATTGGTGCATTGTTGGATTACGGATGTTCTTTCCGCCTCTGCGTACAATCCTGATCTAATTTCGCAAAAAAATTCGTATCCACTGGGATAAAGATTTTCCACCAAAATCCATTCCTCATTAGAATAACCGTCTGTATGGTATTCGCAGCTGGGCAAATCCCCTGTTGTAGACTGACTAAGTAACCTTGAAAAGGACGAAATTACGATTAAAATTTGTATCCAGGTGTGTTGTTTAACGGTACTTGTAATTTTACGGTGATCCAAAACTAGCCCCGTTTGGGAAGTGTCAGTTCAATGTTTCATTGTAAAACGCGAAGAATATAGTTCCCCATATAAAACGCGTCCACCCATCTTTATCCACAAGGCTTGATCCACCATGAACGGTGTTGAAGTGCCTCGTGCTCCGCCTTTGTTCAAGTTAGTACTGAGTAGAGTGCAATGTGAACTCACATCCGTTGTCTATATTTTCTTTTCACAATTAAGGAAGGTCGCTCAAGTGATCGCTGTTGCCTGTGGTCATGAGCAAGCCTGTGGGAGGGGTGTGGGAGACGAAAAAAAAAAGTAGCCGATACTCAGGGACGGCGGAGCGTATTTTGAATTGGGGGGGGTGGGGGGCTTACAAGAGAGCGCTGAAGGCGCCAACCTGTAAGGGGGTCTGGGGGAATCCTCCCCCAGAGATTTTTGAAATCTTGAAACATGGAAATGCTACTTTCAGTATTCAATTTTTTATTTTTTGCCCCCAAATCGCGCGTTTATCAGCTGTTTTGTTCCTTTCCCACGCTCCTGGCAACTATTAGATAAATTGATACGGGTTCAGGGTCAACTTAGCGATCCACCCTTTGAGCTTGCTAGCATTGTATCAATATGTATCTCAGATTAAGTCATCACGTTTCACTAAATCATTTTATCGCTGTTGTTATTGCTTTTCCTTTTTCCTTCTAATCTAAACTATTATAAACTAATTGATTTAAATATTTCCTGAAAGGCTTTTGTCTATCGAAATACCTGGGACTGTGAACAAAGGGAGTCTTGCTAGCCTAGCTTCTGATGAAGAAGAAAAGGTAATCAAATTCAGCGCTTAAAGCTATCACTGAACTTCGATCAAACTACATAAAGCTGCCATCGATTTGGGTATAGAAATCGATTTCTGCGACTGGATCAGTCGAACAGCGCAACCAATGCTATTAAGCAATGTATGGACGCGGTGACAAAAAGCGCTATTAGAATTAATACACAAATACATACCTGTCGAAAAAAAATGCTGCAAATAAGTGAAATCGATCACAGTGTGTTACCCATTGGAATCCAACAATCGTATCTTGATTGCTGCCCGTGGTACCATTTAACGCACTGGATTTCATATACACCGTAGGTAAATTACGTAAGACACAATCAGCTGTATACTTAGCCCAGTTCGACTGAGGATTTACAGGCACTTGACTTATGGCAAAATCCTAATGGAGGTCTAATTGTGTCACGTGTAGCACATGAATGTAAACTAAAACTTGCGTCAGATCAGTATGGCAAAATTAGCCTCAGTACTGCTGGGAATATCGATGTTTAGCCGCATGTCGCGCGAGCAACTTCTGCTTTTCGCCGCACGCCAAGGGACGAGTAGGTTCGATTTCAAGTTGGCTGCCATGAGAGTATTTTGACCATTTTAGCTTTGCCATTTATTTTGAGCTTTATTAATAAATCGTGATCGTTTGGCATTTGATACTGATTAGCCCTCTGATATACGAGATATTTTATCATGCTTTCCTGTGCATGACTTTCTTCGAATGACGCTCAGTACTGGGAAAGAGTTTGTTTTCGCCTCGAAAGGTTTGGAAGCGGCTGAGAACCTTTTTTCCTGTTTTGGTCGTAAAATGTTGTGGCACATACGTTAGGGCAGCAAAAACATTGCGGGAGAAAGTACATCCGACCGGGCCTCCCACGCCTCATTGATTCCACCCTTGCAAAACGGATGTGATAAATTTCTTCTCTTCCTCAAAATTTAATACGAGAGTTCGCGATCGCGGAAATCCCCTTTTTAACTATTTTAACCGGTTGTGAGATGATTAGCAAGTGAATTTACAGGTTTGCTGACGTGGTACGTCCGTCTGATGGTCAAGTTAGTATCCAGTCAAAACTGCAATTACTCGTTCAATTTCTACTCTAGCACCATATGCTTTTAAGCGGACTAATAAATGAAGCACAGGACAGATTTTTCGCTTCATGCCGTCCAAAACCGAGGGTCGAGGAAACCCGTCAAATTTTGTATCGTTTTATGTGCTCATTCCTAAAATTCCAAGGACCTAAAGGCCCTAAATCCACACGCGCAATCGGATACTTGCTTAAAACCAACAATCACGAAGCTATTTAATGCACCTATGAATGTTAAGCCCCAGATCGGAGGGCGCGCTGACCCAGGCGGATTTGACATTTTCATGGAAGCTAGAGTCAAATTCCCCATCCCCGGGAACCTGTTGTAAGAAAAATTCCGGGTTCTCTTGGTGGCCATGTCAATTTTTCAGCTCACCACCCCACCCCACCCTAGGTCTCAACAGTGGTAGGTGCATAACTTAAACCGAAAGGAGTGTGATATGCGAAAATGCACTGTTGCATAACACAAAATCTTGTCAGTCAGTTTGCCCTAACTAAATATCTGCAGCAGGTTTAGCAACAGAAATTAAATATCGCTACACGGCCTGAGAGGTCCAGTACATCTTAACAAGACGCCTCGTTGGCGTTTACTGGACTGGGTTGCCTGCAAATAGACATTAGGTGCACTGGTATAACCTGCATACACAGGTGTCGATACGTTTTCCCACTTGAGTTATGCAAGCAAGGGAAAAGCTGTAAAAAATCGTAACTGGCTTAGAACGCATCGGGTTAAACTAAAAGCTTGACAATTATCATGATCCACCTACAACAATCAGGCCAAACAGTCATGTTTTATTTGAACTTCATTTAGTGGGTGACCGTATAAAGCCCTCCATCACAGAGTAGATCATAGCTAGAGTGATAGGAAAAAAAAACCCGGTACTGTTTATATTGATCCCAGTAAAACGATTCAGGCGCATTAAAATGTATATCAAAATTGAACTTTGACCTGCGTTTTCGACCCATCGAGCAAATATAGTACCTGATCATACAGTAGAGGACATGAAAGCCTCAGATATCTTACTGGTCATTGATACTGGCCTAAGGCAATTTATTTGCAGTGGAAATCCAATTTTGTGTTGTCTGCGAAGAATTGCAATATGTCGTCCGTTGGTATTTCTACCAGGAGAAAAGTACTCACTTTTAGCGTCCCAGGGAAAAGCGATTCGCCATAAACATCGCCGTTACGAAATTAAATCCAAAGCAGTAAAAGCCATGAACAGACTGACAGAGAAATTGCGGTTAAACTTGCCGCTTGAGCCACGCCCTCCGGAGTTGACCGAGTACCTGGGGCACAAAAAGACCACAGAAAGCCAGGAGCCCATTACTTAATTAATTAATTAATTAATTAATGGGCTCCTGAGAAAGCTAAACCACAAAAAGCTAAAACTTAATTGACTACAAGTGATATTGAACACTTGGCCTTGTTAAACACGTCTATCAGTTCCTGAAGTGACGTCACAACTTTGGCTCGACCAAGACTTACCAGACACTAGGTCAACTTCAAAGGGCGTGGCTCTGGCGGGAATTTTAACCTGCTATTTTTGGGCATAACGAAGCGGGATGGAAGAAAAATCCTTTGAACAGCTATGTAACCTCTCAGGGGTAGAAGCCAAAACCGGAAAGAGGCCGTAGGCTGCAATTAACTGTTTGAAAAATCATCGTGTCAAAGGACGGGTCCGTATACTTCTTGGTCACTAGGCATGGGCAGATTCTGCTCAAAAATTTGAAAGGTGCCCAAAAACACCCTCAAACGTTGCTCAAATTTGAAAAAGTTGCTCCTAGAATACAAAAAGCTGCTCAAAAATATATATTTATTCACACTCTTGTTGCCTGATTTATTGAAAAATGAATGGATATATGCTTTAGCCATTGGCAATTTCTCTGGCAACAGCCAAGGTGCAAGGGTAGTGGCCTACCCCAACTGCTTGAGCAACAGCTGAAAGATGTTCATAGCATGAAAATATCAAGGGGCCGTCACGTTCTAGGCTGTATGTTCACTTAACAAAATGAATACCAGCATCAACAATGGCAGCAAGCTCTAAGCGGAGATCTTGAAGGTCTTGAGGATTCTCAAAGACATCCAACAGATCTTGGCGGGTAGCAGGGGAAAGATTCACATTCTCTTCTAGAAACGGCAACACATCACCAAAATAATCGGGCACCTGCTTGAGCATCTCCCACTTACTCCACCAACGTGTGTTGCTGTGGGACTTCATTGACCGTCCAGTTCTCTCCCTCCAAAGTAACTTCGCATTAAAACTGAGCAAACAAACTCACCCAGTATTGGAAAAAGAAGTCCAGAATGCTGAAGTCAAAATGAGATCCGACATTATCAATTGTATGCGAGAAACATACAACATCCAGAATATTGGGATAAAAGAATAGTAGTTGCCTTATGGCAGCCCCATTTACTGAAGCACCATCTCGCATTGCAGCAAGTACCATGTCTGATCCGAAGTTGTGCTTAACAGCAATATTGGACATCGGTCTTTGGGCAAGTTCAACCCCCTTCATTGGCTTTCAAGAATCTCAAGGCACACAAGGCGTTGTGTTGGCTTGAAACCCTCCTGGACATAACGCACTACAATAGCAAGTGCTTCGCCAAGTCGGGCAGTCCCATCGAATATAACCGCCACTTCTTTAACTTGCTGAAGCTCGGCCTTGACTTTTTCTTGTTCCCTTGCCAATACAAAAGGAAAAATGTCTTTCATGTGTGTACTTGCAGTAAGACTATGGGCATACTTCTCAAAAAGAGGGCGCTAGACGTCTATCTTGGAAATCGGTATGCCGGCCGTAAGGAGTGTCTCAACTACTTCAAAACGAAAGACTCGCATATCTGTTGGTAAAGTAGCCCCATTCACTTGCCTTTGCAGACATTGCTCAATACTTTGGCTTTTGGCCTTGTCCCTTTTAATATTGGCGATGTCATTCAAGTATTTTCGGGACTGCGCATGTTTCTATACAGTGCTCTTTTTTACAGCGACGATTTCGTGACATGCATCGCATCGTAGCTGCCCTTTGACACAAGCGAAGTGATGATCTGGATATTCCTTGATTCGGTCTTGAACTGAAGTTTTGGTCATTGGATTTGACATCCTACTTGCCTGGTACTTGCCCGATGTTCTAGCAAGTTTACGTTCTCTCGAAATCATGGAAGCCCTTTCAGGTTCCGTCATCTCAGCCCCATTTTCTCTAGCAATTTGAATAGGGTCTTCGCTTTCTTGCATGGCTTCCGCCATTTTGCTTTCAGCAATACAGGAAGCTGTTCTATATTTGGAATATTAACACAGGATACCCAACGAGACACCACATATGGAAGATACACCACAGGACATCCAACGAGAAATCCATATATGGATGATACAGCACAGAACACCGAAATACAAATTGGAAATCGTGCTTATCTGATAGCAAGATTTTTCGTTCGGTGTTTGATTTGAAATGGCAAAATATATCAAAAATTGTCATTTTGGTAAAAGTTGCTCGGAGCAGAATCTGTCTATGCCTATTTGTCACCACTTGAAAGTGGTTAGATAATCTTAAAGGAAGGAATGCGGTTTGTTCAAAAGTAAAATGAATTTAAGAGATTCGAGTAGTTGGGCTAAAAGCTTTCCGATTGAACAGTTTACAAGTGAGTGCCATTAAACAAGAACAAAGGCTTTTCTGACCTGAGCCAAACTCATAAAATGAACCAGAACTCGGCTGAAGCAAATGCATGGATACGAGACAAAAGCAGGGTAAAAGGCGCACAAGGCACGAACTGGTCGATGGTTGATTTGTTGAGAAAATGATGCAACCTCGTTGCCAGGAAGTTTTCACCGCCGAGAAAAATCCAAAGAACGAAAGCGGGAAAGGATGTCGTCCAAACTACCGTGAATGTACTGTTTAATAAAAGAGCAGGAGTGTTTTATTGGGTTTTAAACCACGAGGTGAAGCCGAGTGGTTATAGACCCGATAAAACAAGACTTGCTAGTTTATTGAACGGCTTCAAAAACATTCCACAAAGAGTGTGTCCCTCTGGAGTCCGAAAAATGGTTCAAATTGTGAGGAGAATATTAGCATAAAAGAAAAACAAGTTATGCCTTGCCAGTATTCTCTACAGTATTCTTTAAAGAATACTAACGACGATTGTTTTATCGGGTTTTAAAGCTCATGCACGCGACGTTTGATCGGTGACTTTATAGGCTGTTAGACTCATGACTTATTAATGACTTTTGAATCGGAGGAATATGAACCGCAGTCATCGTTGATATCCGTAACAATAGCCTCCTATCCCTTACCCGCTTTGTGCTGGTTACCATTAGAAACGTCTCAGTTGATGTCTGATTGTATGACATCCCTTGGCTATCTTCCCAGTGTCGCCATACGGAAGGGTTAGCTGGGTTATTAAAGGATAAATAAGGGATTATAATTCAGTAAAAGCGATTCTTGTCCATTTATTTGCATTCCTTCTCAGAAAAATAGAAAAATCTCTCGACGCGCCTTTCATTTCAATTTTTGACTGGTACACTTAGTTCGGACCTTTCTGGTAATAAATGGTTGCAATAATAATAATAATAACAATAGTAATAATCTGTTGACTGGTTTTGTTAAATTAGTAGTATGCGCATTAAATTGAGCTGCCCACTGTAATGGCGCTTGCTAACTAATTCCGTCTATAACACCTGCTTTGCAAAAGACCCTTGGACGGTTCCCGATTCGTAAGCCCGAAAAAGGGGGGTGCGATGGCTTATTCCACTGTGCTTACGGCAGCGTTGATTATTGACAGTAAAAACTAGAGAACAAAGCCAACTAGTCGTTGTCACGGTTTAATAAACTCCCGCGAGGATTTTGAGCAATAATCCTGTTGTGATCTTGGTCACTCAGTGTAATCTGTTTTTGTGTTTATTTAAAAGAAAATTTGATACAAATCCTCTCCTCAACTGTGCACTAATTAAAGCCACCTATGAAGTGCCTTTTAGAGTGTTTATTTTGCATTCATTCGATCAGAACAAGTTCTTACGAATTAACTAAGTGGCAATTAGTGAACACGGCTTTAACTTCTCGAAGCCAGTTCCTTAAGGCGGCATTGCCACGATTTTTAAATTAAATTTACGAAAGAAATCTTGCAAACTGTTTGGTGACTCAATTTTGCTACAAGTCCGCGTACTTCATGTACTTCAAATTAAATTTACCGTTGAATCAACTTATGCTCTTTGAACTTTCAGAGGCCATCGCAGGGAAATTAAAAGCCTTAGAACGAACGCCGAGTCATTTCTTTGCCTTGGAGGATAATGCCATTTCGGACACAACATGTCCCAACCATGCAGTGCCTACGTAAAATTGTCATCCGAGGGTTATGCTATGTTATGTGTGGTTTATCAGCCAATAGTTCCTACCTTGCCTTGGCTGTATATGCTCGTCCCTGTATTACAAGCCTCAGAACCGCAGCTACAACTCACAAAGCCGAAGTGGCGAGGAATTGTTAGAGAAAGAATGTTGCACTCTTCAGGCGGTACCGGAACAAAAAACGCGATAGAAGAATGTATCAATGATAGCTTGTTGAGAGCGTTTCTTCCAATTAGAAGAAAGGAACGCAGGTGTCACCATAACAAATAGCTTCTCTGTGAAAAGTTTCAGACCGCCGGCTTGCCTCGCTGATAGCATTAGCGAACCAGTCTTTCATGATAAGTTCTTAAAAGCTTAGTTGACGCGTACGAAAAGCGCATGACTGAATGTCTTCCTATCTAACGCTACGTGACTCGTTCCACTGTTGGCTGCTTGTCCGTGGTATGAACCACTGGCGGCAAATCATCTTAAATCGATTTATTCAAGTGTTGTTTCGTGGTTTTTTCATGTCGGATGGATGGATGGATCATGGTCTTCATTCCTCTTGAGGTAGCAAGTAGCCACATGGGTTTTACTCCTCTCGTCTTAACGGTATGCGTAACAGGTGAAGTGCTTTTGTTTTGTGATTATGTCGGGTTCTAGATTAACGATGTCTTATGCTTATCAGTGGTTCTTATAGTTATATTTAGGGCCTAATTGGTCCTAATTCAAATTTCATCCGGAAATGAGTACATCGTTTGTGTTTTCAAAGGAAACTTCGCTGACATGTCTGAGAAAAAGCTCAAGTTAATTTGAGGAAGTCTCCCACCCAGCTAGTCAATATTGCAAACATTTATTAGCAAACGGAACACTGTCATTTAAAGAACTCATCACGCAAAATTATTATGATCCAATATGTGCAATTTCAGTGTTCTCTTCCTGAGGGGATTAGCTAACGTCTGCGAGCGCTTGCCAAATACACCGTCTATTTTTACGTCTCTGTTTTCATTGGATTTTTCCCTGACGGATTTCTGGGATAAATGTATTTTTGCCGTGTAAATTAGAAATAATTTCGATGTCGCTGTCTTTGTGGCCATAATTCTGTACAGAGCAACATGCCAATGGCAACGAGCGTGCCAAGAAAACAATTTCCTTATTCCTTAACAAGCTTTCAAGCCACGTACAAGTTTTTCTCGTAATTGATAAGTAAAAGCTGGTCGTTAACCACAGGAAGCTTTTAAGAACTTACTGATTTTGAAAAAATCGACTGCATCTGAAAAAGGATTGTAGTTTTCATGCATTTCCCTCGTTATGACTAGACTTAATCATAAGGTGATGTCGATTATCAGCGTTGACACTCAATGGCTTAGCTAAGAAAGTGGTTTACATTCATCCCCGGGCACTTCTTCCTATTCCGGTTTCCATCAATTCATCACTAAGAAAGAGTTGTACGAGATCTCAGTCCAACTGCCGCAGACCGTGACCGCGGCCTTTTTGTCTATTTGTGGCTATTGCTTCATTGTTTTCTGCCGTCCAGGGGTATCAACATTGTGACGGTGTACTGCGTCATACAGTATAGTATGCGACTACTCGCGCGAGAACCTACCAGAGTGCTAAAAGCACAACTGAAGCACGCAGAGGATATCGTCGTTGGTTCCAAAGTAAATCGGCAAGAGTATTTGGCCAAGAGAACAATGAAGTATTTCATCTTAGTAAATTTTCATCTGACCTCGAGCTACATGTTGTATAGTATGAGGGTAATTCAGATCTACCTCTCCAGCAATCCTATTAAAACGAGATAACCTGCAATTCAATTTCCCGGAGTATCTACGAACCTTTGCACTTTGAGTTCACCCACAAAAGCCATGTCCAGTAGCATGTACATATTCACTGATAACTAAACCCAAGACAAAAACCCTTGATGTCTGTTCAGTCCATTTCTTATTGCCTCCTGAAAATATTTACTTCAGACGAATTTCTAGACCAAAAGTGTTCGAGTTATCATTATCAGAAACCATTAATAGGGAGCTTAAGCTTGTTTACACTTAAAAGTACAGTAAAGGTGGACCAATAATCTGCTTTAACATGCTGGATGCAAACTCATTCCCTGACTCTTCTGCCTTTCGTTTAGTTTTATTGTCACGTTCATCGTCTTTAGCTTTTGACTTCTAACACCATTCTACTCGTCTATTATAGACGCAGCTACATCAAAACTTTTTGTTAACAACAGCGCCTTTACCTTAATAATAGATTGAGTTGGCTTGAAAGCAAAAAGGAAACATCAAGGCAACGTTAGGCGAGTCCAGTTTCTTTTTTCTTTTAACAGAATCATTCATCGCTACCTGGACTCTCGTGTTCCGGCTACGCTCACAAACAGATATTGAGCGCGGCCTACATATGCGACAATAGTAAATAAACCCCTACACCCTTAACCAAGTACGTTTATGTTGTTGCATATCAACTAAAACGGGCTACTTGCCTGAAATGAGTCACAGCTTTGAAACTAACACAGCATCGTTTTCCCGAGGAAGTGTGAGCCTTGTTATGGCAGATTAGCATGAGGAACTTTTCTCTTATCTATTGTCCTGGACCGCTATCCTTTTCATCTGATTGGTCTAGAATATGGCATGGACATACGCCACGATACTCGAAAGTGTGTTTTTCGAGAAACGTGACTGGACGAAAATAACTCACTTGCGTAAAAACACACTCTTTCAATTATTTAACAGGAAAAAAGGATAAAGACACTTCACCTATGCCTGTCTATATCATGAATGTCTCGCAGATTAGGGACCTTTTGGCCTATTTAATTATTATTGGTATGATATGAAGAGGCTTTGCTCTGATTGTGAAGTGTTGTTCCGTTCGCGCCAAGGCACCATTAAGCTCCTTCAACTCTTAATACGATCTGGTGTTATGAGGCTAAGAGAAGTCGGTTGTCTGGAAACCGCGGTTTGGTGCAAGCCGATAGTGTGCTTAGATTCCAATCGACCGTAGTCGAGGAATAATCATGATTTTAACTTGAGACTTCCCCTTGTTTGATTTGTAAACTGCATAAAGCTCCTGCTTTTGGCTGTTGATGAGCGGTGGACCCTTTGTCTTGTAAAAATGAGCACAAATTAACACTGGTTCACAGGCTTTCTCTAGGAGATGTGGAGAGACTTCTCTCCACATCTTTCAATTCGCAGAACAGTCTGTCGATGTATTGAGGAAATGCAGATCCACGTAACCATTCTCCTCTCTTATCCGGTCGGTGGCAAAACGAGAGAGTGCTCACAGTGGGTTCCCTCTGCTTTCGTTACCAACGAGAATCCACTGCTCGCCGGGTAAGATGCTCGGGGCCCGTCACTGATTTAAGAGAATTTTGTATCCCAAGTTATGTTTCTGTACAAGAGACTAACGAACAGTACTTGGATTAAGAAGCTACGGGGAGCCTTTACTTTGGCCGATTTCTGGTTTTAAAGGTCACTTTTTGACGTCGTCTCCGGCTTACGCACATTTGAAACCGGGACGTGTTAAATCCTCAACTTTTAAAGACTCCGCAGGTTTCAGGTTTGGCGGTAGGCTTAACTTATCTCCAAGCGTTTGTCTTGGTATCAGTGGTGTTTCAAAGTAAGAGAGGCATCCATATCTTTTTTTTCCATTGAGTTACTGACGAAAACTCAGAAAAATGCTAACATCACGCAGTGAAAAAAAGAATGATGTACTTGAAAACGTTCTGATAAGTTTTCCTCAAACTTCATCTACACTTGGTGGGACTTCGAAACCTAAAAGCTCAACAGCATGGAGTTTGACGGGAATTTTTGAGGAAATCAGCTGATTGTTTGAAATGGATGAGGGCACGCTACGTATTCTCTTTGTTATGGTAAACATCCGTAGCAAGGAAAGCAGCGAAAGTCAAGCTTTGGTCCTCTAGTCACTTGATGTAACATCAGAGAATTCCAACCTCTTCTTGTATGTGAAATTCTTATTTCTAAAGATGCACTCCGCAGCCAGAAAAACTAGGGCCAGCCATCTTTAGCCCTGGGCTTATGGCAAACATAATCGCGAGAAAATGTTCCATTTTGTCTTATCACTTTGGTTGATTGCTCACTGGGTGGGAAACACAATTGAGATAAACTTGAATCGAGGCGTTACCCACCGGATCCCTAAAGATAACAATGGCTGTCACGAAAAATGAATTGTGGAATTTGTCTCAAGTTCAGTTTCAATATAAGATAGAGGAAGTCTGACGGATAAACTTTTAACCAAAGAGCTCCTCGATTTAGCTTATGATAGTAATGTTGAGATTAATACACAGATACCCTGTATTTTGAATTTGTTTTTAGTACAGTTGGTTGCACAAACTTAAAAACTGTAGCTAAAACTTACTGGTAGTACAGAAGATTTTTAAAACTTCCTGATTTCAAAAGAAGTTTAGAGGAAGTTGGAAAAATACGGTCTATTGAATTCTTTGTTTATGCGGACGCCTCTCATCCACTGTTTCCAAATGGCACCCGAAAAGGGAGTTCCCAGTAGAGGAGCCAGTCGTCGGATCCAAACTTAAACCGCTGAGAAACATTAAACGCCCACCACTGAAATCAGTTGCCATACAAAAGCACAGCTCAGTTCACTCGTCCAACTCAAACACCCAGGGAAATTAGAAAAGATTCGAGTTACAAGAACTTCGGGGTAAAAGTCCAAACAAACTTACCTAGGGCTGGTTTCATTAACCCAATTCAACTGCGTGTTTACTACTTACAAACTTTCATTTTTCAGTTAAAAGGAAGGGTTGTTTGAAAACTAAGACTCAAATTAAAAGTAAATTATCATTGATCGTTTGGTGGTTTTATCCGACCATGGCAATCCTCAGTTTCCAACGAATCTGACCGGGGGGGGGTCTAGATGAATATGGCTTTTTATGCCCAAGGCGTGCTACCAAGAGAACTAAGATTTCCTGCTAGTTCGCAGTATTCGCTCTCTTGCTTGTGGTTTGATTGCTCTTCAAGTTGGTGCTGATAATATTGGCTAAATTGTCACTTTACGATAGCGAAATGGGAAAGATCTCATCAAATCTCACCCTTTTTCTTGTCCAGATGAATGATGTCTTTGGGCCACAAGCTACGTTGATTGTCAAATGTCGCTGTTCTAAGCGGCGTTTAATTGCGGTCTTAAGATAACATTCTAGATGAAAAGCACGTACTGCCTCCTCTTGAAGACAGTGCTAATGAGTTGATGTTTTGCTGATTTCTTTCGGTGTCGATCGGTGGCACGAATTTCGAATGTAACATGAAAACAAACTTTTTCCATGTTCGGTTCGCGTGCACGAACTAATCATGACTTCAGAATGTGCTAATCCAATCATCGCTGGCCGAAAAGTGTTTGTGTTGTAACCGGAAAACTATGCTTGCCAGATAAAAGCAGAAAGCTGAGTGCCTCGTTTCAATCGCGCTGAAAGCTGAACCGTTACACTATAAGCGTAAAAGGCCAAGGAAGAAATGTAATTACAAGGAATGAGCTTGGAAACAAATTGTGACCATTCAGGTATATACAAAGTCAGACTCCTGTTGTCGCGCTTATTTTTCAAATGTTCCATCACCATGTTTGTTAGTTCTTGATCTCCTAGAAATCCGCACAGCTGATAACCGGGTGTATCTCGATGAAACCCCTTTATCCCGTTCTTCGCCTTTGGTTTACAATAAATTGGATCAATGATACAGGTTCAGTCGAAACTGTGTAAGCTGACCCTGAGTTCATATGCGGATACCAGATACCCCTTTGGATTTCAGGTGGTCGATGTTAGCTAAAGGGAGCACTGATGGTTCCATGACACGTTTACGTAAAAACCCAAAGTTTTCAGATGTGTAGGAACAAATCTCGTTTTCGCTCAGTCTATCGGCGAATCGATGGCACTCTGCTGGGGCAACAGATGGTCACTGCCTTGCGAGTCCGTTTTGAATTTACGAGGAAGTGTTAGTCTAATGCGCACGTATCTTACAGTGTGATGGTCATTGAAAAGAATCCATACCTTTTGGCTGCTCTTTGCGTTTCAAAGCAGTGACGGAAAATCCTACGCGACGTGCATGGCAGCCGAAGACAGCGATCAAGAAGTGCGTTAACAAAAACTGTCAGCGCGCCATCATGGAATCTAACTTAAGCTTTAATCGAGGTGCACTCACAAACAAGCCATGCGCTATGTTACGGTTACTCACCTTCTCAGGCAAGACACCCCTGCGGAATATCCTGGGCGTTTTGAAGGAGACTGCAGAGCACTGATCAGCTTTCTGGGACTGAGTCGTTTACGGTAGGGTTTAACCTATGAGCGTAAACCGGATACCAAACACGCTTGCAAGTCCTCTTTTAACTAAGCAGCTGTCAGTTAGTGTACTGCCCTTGGCGATAATCAACCGGAAATTGGTTTCAAACTGTTCGTCAACGGAGTTGAAAGAATGTATTTTCCCGTTTCTAGAAATAGCCTTTTGCCGGTTTGCTATATGAATACATACCTCGTTGCACAAGCGGTGGCCTAGTCAAAGCACGGTATGAGTAGATTAAGGTCCACATAATCGGTTTCTGCATTGCGCCTCTGAACGTGAAGGGTGTATCAATCAATGCATATCTAAAATTCAGAGGCAGGTACTGATCTGTTCATATGAGAACAGCATTGATAACGTTGTATCGTTAAGTAACACATGATTGTAAGAACTGTATCAGTCAAGTCAAATTGTGTGGACCTACTGATCTGGTAAATACGGTTGGGTATCAACAATTTTAGCCCTCATCAGACCACTTCTAAGTATGTTTTGTTTAATTCAGGTACAGCAAAAGCTAAGAATGTCTCAGGGGAACCAATTCACACGAAACTAGATTTATCGCAAAAAAAAAAAAAAACGAGAGATACAATCACAAAACGGGAACACCTACAACCTTGAACTCGATAAGTAAAGACGTCGCGAGAGGAGATTTTACCACACGTCGGGCGCAAACTGCAAAGGACGCTGGCGACCCTTCCCATTGTACTTGGGTGAAAACTCCGTTAATGATGTCACTTCATTCGGCATTCCAGCGAGGTTTAGAGTAATTATTTGATAAGGATCTGTTATCCCAGACATCAAAGGGAAAACACTCAACGACAATTTAGAAATTAAATTGGCTATCGATCGAGAGTTGTTGTTTCTGAACAGCACACCCTGCAAACCTGAGTTAAAGCTTCAAGGTTTGAAGAATAAACAGCATTAACGAAAACTAAAAAGGAATTTTTTTTTTTTTTTTGGGGGGGGGGGCGTATTTTCTAATTCAAGATTTAAACAGGGACTCCCAAGGGGCCTACAGTTTTCTCCCTCACTGCCTCGAGGGTGCCAACATCCGTGTCTTGTTGAAGGACCGTTACTCCCAGTGGTATTATGGGCGCATTATTGTGATGTTAGGACGGTTCAGGACAATAAGAGGCAGTCTTCGAGATAACCGCTACTGGCACTTTTTTTTTTTGGTACCTCTTTGTTCAGCCTCCTTTCGCGTGAGAGAATTTCAAGGCTTTTGAAATCAGTAGTATAGAATTAAGGGAGGGGTCACTGGCACATACTACTTCACACTAGCAGAATCCGGGACTATCCAGTAGTGCAAAAAATTGTGGCTTTCAATTCACTTCAAGAGGGTTTTAGACGGTTATCAGAATGCAAAATGGAACTTAAATATCGAGTTCTAAAACGGGAATGTCTTTGCAAATTTTCCCCAAACAGGGAATATAGAGGTTATTCACTGTGTAAGACCACTTTGGCTATCTGTAACCGGTTTGGTTCATGGTTATCGCTATTAGAAGCGAATTGTATGATCAAATACAAAAGACATTCTTCAGTTTTTATCACATGGCCTTGCACTGAATTGATATTCCCGTGATGGTTTCGTTAATTTACGAACGGTGAAATTTGTTTCATTATTGAATAATTCATGACAAACTTCACTATCAATTCCGAACGATGACACTTGATTGTTTGTTTGTTTGTTTGTTTGTCTGATTTGTTTTTCTCATTATTTTAATCATCTTTGTTTGATTAGTTTTTGTTTTTCACTAGATCTTACTTGTAGATGGTTTTACAATATTGTAGATAAATAGAGCTAATGGTTCGCGGCCAGAGATCTACTGTTGTAGATATATACGGAGAGATCGAGACAGACCTAACATATTCATTGTTATATTATCCGCGCAAAAGGACTTGTTTAAACATACTTAACATGCGCACATAATGTTAAGTACAACACTATAGGTGTTAATTCTGTCACTTGCTCTATATATATTAGTCAGGTTCAAGTCATGTCAGTTTTTAGCCACTTGAAAAAGTGATGTCATGGCGACATGAAAACTTCGTGTTTGACATCTTTCGCTAATTCTTGTCCTTAAATATGCTGATTTGATGTCACTTTCTTGTTGTTGTTCTTGTCGCTTTTGGTTTAGGTCTACTCCACGGAAACAACAACATTGCGCAACAGTTTCCTTTAATCAAGCAGTTGCTGGTCTTTCCCGGCTACCGGGAAGTTGGGCCTCGCGTTCTTAAAATCTGACCTGACTCCAACTATTTAAATGTAACCAATGTGTGTCTCAAGCGGTACGTACAGGCACTAGGGCTGTTGTGCATGCGCGCACTAATTACCTAAAAGAAAATGGAAGCAGTAGCGGTACCTCTGGGCATTTTAAGTCTGAGCGTTGTACCATGACGATAAGCCCTGAGATTTCGGCCCACGGATCGCTTATACCAGTCCCGGTTTGGTTTCTTTCTACTTTCGGATTCCTATCCCCGATGGGGCAGTGACATTTGTTAAATGTCGACCCCTAGACCATCTGTGACAGATCGCAGCTCGGGTCCATTCCACCACGGTGCGTAGTTTTTGGGTATGAAATGGAGTGCACGGAGCTTACGCATGCGCATTTTCCTGAAAAGGATTAACAAAAGGAGCAACGCATTTTCTCGTTCAACTTTTGAGCGTTGTCGCTTCAGCCTCCACAAATTATTTTTTAGACAGGTTTTGCTTTGCTTGTTTGTTTGGATTCCGCGGGGAACAGACAACAACAATCAGTGCATACAATGACAGAGAAGGTTAACGAGTTATTCAAAGAGTAATAGCTTCTAATGATGTAGTGTCAAAAGCTAGAAAATGTTTGCTGCCTTCAGGGACTCTCTTGGACTTTGATTGGCTGGATAAAATAGTTTTGCTAGATGTTATATACGCACAAGAATCCGTTCAAATAAGGTTCCTGGTATAGTTCGGTTTCGTCGTAGGAAATAACAGTATCATGTAAAATAGCATTCGCGATGTAGAACGTCCACGTTACGCTTCGTTTTCTTTCCTTTCGCTGAGTCTGTTCTGGTGTTTGAAATACAGTTTAGTCGATTTTTCAGTTAAACAGTTTTATGCCCTTGACAAGGGAATACCGTATTTTCTTGGGGTTTACCTGGATCTAAAAATCTGTGAAAGGTTTTCTTTGTTTCGTTAGCTCGAGTCAGTGTTGCGTTATTTTTTCTTGTTTCTTTGCTCTTTTGTCTTGTGTGTGTTACGTCATCCGTGAATTTCCATGAATTTCCGTGAATGTCCGCGAATCAGTTGAAAGGATGAGCCGACGTTTGTTTAAAGTTTCCGTTTTGGCCCCCGCGTTTATGTGAAGCCGGCGTTTATTAATTAGGTGTAATTTTGAGGGATTCCTTTCATGATCAGCTAGTGGTTTATTATGACCACGGTCACGGTAGCATATACGACAAGTGTGTATTGCAGTCACGATCTGTTCAATGCCCAACTTCGTCCCAGAAAGACCAAATTGTGAAAAGACTACAACTAATAAGAAATGCGGGATGAATCGTCACGATAGTGAGACAATGAGCTGTAACACACGAAAGACAGTGTGTAAGTAATGCGGAATTAACACGATGGAGCTTGCTTGACGTATTATCAAAGGCCCCCCGGGATGTTTGCATTAATTGGACTTGAGTCTACCGATTATAAGACACCGAAACAAATGGGATAGTTCGTAGACGTAACGTCTCATAATGGACTTGTTTGAATTAAAGAGCGCTATTCAAAGGAAAATACAGGCCGGAAAAAGAAAGCCTCGGGCAAGCTTCGAGAACAACTTATTTTTAGTAATGTTTTCCCATTGAAGTGTTCTTCTAAAAAAAAAAAAGAGTGTATAAACGAAAAGCTGTTCCCTCGCCGGTTATGACAGTGCTCCCGGCAATAATAATATCAATGTATGAGGTAATGCGCATGATAGATGATGCATTCATAAGGGTAATTACTAAATAGTGAGTAGAGGAAAGAGGATGGATAGAACCTCTCGTTATCTGCACCCAGGTGTCCCTCTTCTATTTGATTTTCTTCTCTTTGCTCCCACCCATTTCCCTTTTAACTTTATTTGATTTCGGGTTGAAGACGCTGGATAAGCCCCCAGCAGTAATTACATGTGCTAATATTCCGTGCCACTCTTGCAACTTTCCCCCTTCTCTCAGGCGTCCTTGGTATTCAGTCGCTCCCTGCCCTTGCTCCACCACCTGTCGCAGCTTTCTTCGTCTATCCCCGCCCGCCCCCACGTACGTACATTCACGGATCACACGCTTTCACTGAGTGAGCACATTAACATCGTAGTCTTGGCGACGGCGCCAAACTTGATTCGCGTCATTAACGCAACCTATCGAAAGTCTCGGTAGTGTTTCAGCTGAAACTAAATAAAAATAGCCTCGCGCGCACGACGACCGTTTCAATTTTGCCTGTTGTCCGCTTTTTGAGGGCACGTGGAGTTAGTTATGCCAGGGTGTGTTTGCTCTCCGGCTTTTCTACGCCATAACCAACATCATAATGAAATGCAATGTAACATATACATCTACCTCCAACGGCGACGTGTACGTAGATTCGTGATCACTTTGAACTTTACTATAGACCCTCCGTAATTGGGGGCAAGTGTGACATGGATCATTACTTAGTCCGCTACGCACGCGATCACGAATGTTCGGGTGAGTTGCAATTCAGTGTGCAGCTTACTGGGCAATTTTACCTAATACATCACCAATCAGACTTATTTTCATCGCCTTACCATACACGTATTTTTCGGTCTTTTTAATAGATTATGAGATATGAGAATTTTGTAGCTAAAAGCCAACTCTTTCTTCATCAGTCCTACAACACTTTTTGTGGAAGTTTTGATGTGCGTGCCAGATCTGAAATGTATGAAAATATATTCAACAATTTTTAACAATCCCAATTTTCGCATTGGCTTTATCAGTCACCGAAAAGTAACGCAGACAGTCAACAAACAAGGCGAAACATAACTGTCCCTCAGAAGATACACAAGTCTTTGCCATCAGTAGCTGCCAGACAGGCAACAATTTTGTATCTTTCCTTCCTCAAGTAGTAAATTAATTTCAATCTCATGCTTTGAGTTAGAGCATTCTGGTAGTGTTTTGTTCTTTCATTCATATGGGTTTCAAAGACTAATGAAACACCGGCTGGGTTCACGATTTTTCACAGCTTGATCTCCAAGTCGTCAGCAGTTCAGTCTGATAACCCGTATAGTTTATAACTTCAATTTTTCCTTTCAGGAATGAACTGACAATTTTATTTTGTTTTGCGATTTCCTTTTCAGTGTTTTCAAAATTCGTGCACTTGTCATTGTAATATCTTCTAGGTTAGAAACTGTTGTCCCTCTCACTCTGCGACGTTTTTCAAGTTTTCTACTTTTCTACTTTTCATCTTCGGACCACAGTTAAATCGGCAGTGTTTTTATGAGCATCGCCTACATTAGTCAATTTGGTGAAAAAAAATATTGAGATAACGACGACAAAACTACTTTTACTATGCTAATCAGTACTGTATGTATAAAATGGCCGTCACACAAGAACACAAAGTCGAGTCTAAAATTGAAAAGGAAATTGAACTTCAAGTTGAAGAGTAGCGAATGAGATCAGATTGGCATGGCGGCCGACGATGCAAGTTTTTCCTTTTTTTTGTGACAACCCTATGTTAGCTATCAAGATTCTTTTTCAAGTTATGCGGATCATCAATGAACATTTTTTTCACGTATGATTGTTTTCGGCGTGAAGTGACACAGCTTATAGTGCTAATTTTAATAACAAACATACCTGCTGCAAAATCATCTTATTTTTCATTAGGTACAAATTCGTGCAAGAATTTATTTCAGTCACGTTCGAACTTTGCGGCGAAGCCAACGACGATATTAACAGTTTGTAATAGCATACGTAATAACCAAGCAGTCTCAGTACATTTCTGTTTATTGTTTACTAAAATTGAATAGACATGCACATCATGTGCGTCTCGTTTTCGTTTAAAAAATTACACCGGTACTTTTACAATTCCCTCATTTTTTAATAATTTAAACGTATCATGCGATCGAAACCTCTAAACATCTCACGAAGGCTTAAGAAGGATTATTTACAATTCTTTTTTACATATTACATCACGCCTACGTGATGCTTTTGTCTAACTGACAACTGCCTTCTTGAAAGTCAGTCACGTCTCAAATGGCTGTCTGCAGCACGAACAGATGTAAAATAAACTGCTCGGCTAAAATCATAGCATAATTGTCAAACGTAGAGACCCTGGTGCAGAGGGATCACGTACACGTTTGATAAAAATTATGTACAGAGTAATTCACTATTCTATACAACCGTTTTGTTTCGCACAATTTTAGGGCAGGCTACCAAATGACTTGCTCTGATCTAATGTATATATTAAACGCTCTTTGGTTTTTGTATTTTACAATTCTAAACTGCTATGATTTGAGTAAATAATCGTCGCCTTTCATCCACGCTCTCTCCAATGTTTCTGACTCAATATTCTCTGCACGTGGTTTGTAGGTTACTTTCAAACTGGAATTAAACTAGATTTCCTTTGTTCTGCGCCGATTTCTTCGGAGAAACTTTCTTGAATAACAGGGAGCGTTCTGCTGTTCTTCGATCTCCTCTTAATGATTTTCTTGAAAGTCTTTTCATTTTCCCGCGGGCAGTCTCTAAGAACTCTCATCCATTCTTGTTTCTCTTTAGGGCTTTCCGCGTAAAAGCACAACATTCCTGTTGAATTTCCAATCCTCTCACCCTTTGGTGTCAAAGTGAATGAAACATCACTATTTTCTGTAATGAGACAGGATTTCAGTCGCAGAAAAGCGCAGGGCTTTTTCCAAATCCATCCCGAGTCATTGTAAAATACTACGAAAGGGTCGGACACCCTGGTATAAGCAACTGCCATCAATGTGATGCGATGATTTTGACGGCTGGCGTCTGGAGTGAGGACCAAATAACCAGACTTTGTCTCGGACATGTTGCCGTTCATATTTCTTTGACTTGAGTTTATGAAGTGACTCGTTCAGTTCAGTTCAGTTCAGTTACGATTTTATAAGTTGCGGACACGCACAGATTGGCGACGTTTTGAGTCCAATATGATAACTGACCTCTTGAGTGCCCTCACACTCGTTTTTTTATTTTGCCTTTTGGGAAATGACGTCAGGCAGTGACTAATAAACCGGCTCAGCTGAAGAATTTTGAGTTCCTTTTGTGACGTCATGGCGTCGCTATGACGAAGAAGAAAATAACGTGTTGCGTTACTGTGAACGAATTCCTCGAGTGGCTTCTGGAAGTACAAGGATTCATCTCGAATCCGCTTGGTTTTTAGCCTAAACGGCTTCAGTTTTCTTTCAGGAACTTACTACGGGGTATTTTCGTGTTAGAATTTTTTTTTTTTCGACTCTGGTATCGCGCCGGAAAACAACAGAAAGTTAATTACAGGAAGTGAGATGAATAATTTGCTGAGTCAATATCGCCACTGCCTTTGGTTTTCACTAAGGTTTATTTTGGAGTGCCCTACCGTAAATAAATTTTATTGTTTCAGGTAACACAAGGAGATGGCAAGGGTTTGCTATTTCCGAGGTGTTCTTTCGAACTCAGGATACGTCATTTTCAGTTTTCCTGTTTTGATAAAGTAAAGTTGAAGGATTTTCTCGTTTTTCGGCGACTACCCCTAACTTTCAAGTTTGGAGCACACTCAAGAATCTGCAAGCCCGCCTGGAAGTTTTGTCGCAAAAAAGTCTTGATGTCAAAACAGATAAACGAGCAAGAATTCAGAGATTTTCTCAAGTCAGAACAAGTCCTGTTTAGACGTTATTTAAAGCTTTACTTTCATCATTTTGTTTTGTTTCATCACCACTGAGTTCCATATAAGGCTGTATGGCGCGGGCCTGCCAAAATTTGACCAAAGGGAGGAATTACCTCATTCAGAAAAAAGCTGCCTGTTCGTTTTTTGTTTTTTTTTTTGGTTTGTTTTTTCATTGAAGAATGTGTCACCTCACTCCCTTTCAGTAGTTCACTTCGCATTTATCACGGAAGACTGCTAAAACGTAGGAACTGACTGTTATACTTTTGGCTTATTCTATTTTGATAAACAGGGAAAACCTAATTCGGAAGATGAAAAAGCGCGTGGGCATAATCGAGATGAAGCGTTCTGAAATGTTCGCTAGAGACACGAAAAATTTATAGAAGTGTTTGTGCACAAAGGGAAGTTCATCCAGTCTAGCAAAAGCGCTTTTAATTTGAAAATGCCATTCCCCAGAAATGTGAGTCATGTATCTGGGCGTGGACAGCGTAGTATTTAATTTGTGCAGTTTACCATGATGATCAACAGACAAATGAAGTTGATCGACATAAGAAAGAACCCGCTCCTAAGTAAGACGTGGAATACTGTATATAGCTTATTACGCGCGTTTATATAGTTGCAATAAAGCTAAATAACTAATATAACCCATCGGGTTCTTTTTAACAAATAATTCCCTTCTAAAGAGTTCTGCGTTTTACCTTCAAGTCTATAAATCCACTCATTAACAGGGAAAATCTAATATTATGAGGCGAAGCCGGGGATGTAAAGAGTCAAATTGGACAACACCGTAACTATCCAATTAAATATTGAATGGTTTTGATAGGTATTTCGCGTAATTGTCGCCAGCTGACCCAAAACGTTGGATTAGTTCAGTTAGGAAATGGAAGCGACTTTGTAAAGATAACAAAATGTTTCAGACGCTTGACTAAAATGATGGTGACTAACTTGAACCTTTGATTAAAAAAAAAAGAAAAGAAAAACCCTCTTAACTTTTGGTCGATGATGAATTCGAGACACCCACACATGGCGTGGAGGGCTCAAACTGATTGAGCTACAATAAAACGATTTGTCCTTTTACGTCCACTCAATAGTATTTGACATAAATAAAGGAAAGTACAAATATTATGCAAAGTTTTTCTCAGCTGGCATTGGTATCTGAGTTGATGAAATATTTAAATTGATTGCAATGTCAACATTGTGTGACGCCAGGAGTTCAAGGATGTGGTCGTATTACGGAAAATACGGAGCTGTCGTCAAGTACTTTTTCCAAGGCTCGTCACGAAGCGAGGAGGCCAGTTTTGATGTGTTGTCATAGTTACCGAAATTGTGTCGGAAAAAGCCCTCGCCTACATGGGAGTACTGAGTGGTTTGCACTTGAGTGAGGTAAAAGCAGAGTAATGACCCTTGGCCATTCACGACAGCGCAAGCGGGCGCAAAGGGCGGGAAACGCGAGTGGGCAAGTTACGATTGGTTTGCATTTGCCTGAATGTGGCGCGAGATTTTTCAGCCAATCACTGATCGTATTAATGCCAAAGCAACGCAAGCGCAAAATTTCTTTCGACACCCAACTAAAAACCGCTGAAACAACTGCAACGCTGAACACAATCGAACTATATCATGATTACTTTTTTGTAGGAAAACTAGGCCGATGACGGAGAAATCACTCAAATATAATACGGATGAGTTTACACTGCAAGGAAGCACCGGAAAAGTACGATATAAAGTGATATTAAATTGTTGCTTCACCTGACGGACAAATACATGCATTGTTTTAAACTACCCGCGATCGGTAAATGGTCCCCGCCCTAAATCAAACTTGTGCTGCGCGCTCGTGATTATGAAATCACGCGTATGATTTCAGACCAAATTTCACTCCACTCAGTTCGTCACTCAATTTGTCGTCAACTGGCATGATTTCTCTGTGAGAACAATCGGCCCTCTTAAAAGATACGTTTTCGCTATGATATAACATTAAAATACGAGAAATTCGTTCTCCTTGTTCAACCTCTTCCCGACGAAAATACGGTCAAAGATCGATCGAACTGGAATGCCATGAATGTCATTTAATGCAGAATAGCGTCTCAGAGGCAGTGTTTTCTTTTTCGTGCCATTTGGGACGACCCAATTTAACGTAAACAGTGAATTCCAAAGTGTAGATCATGCAGTTGGAATTTGCCGATATTGGGGCGTTTCTCGGCTTATAATTAAAACTGTTTGCCAAGTACCTGAACATTAAATCTTAAATCATCGTTGTTTGTATTAAAGCTTGAAAATGCGTTATGACTGATCGAGTAACAGCTGCGGAGCAGTGCTTTGCTACAGTGTTGTTTGTTGTACTTTCGCAAGTGATTCTAAACCCGCGCACAAGTGAAAACTGACCAGTATGAAGAGGAGCGCTGGAGTGCTTGAGGCAGTTCCTCTGAAAACACGGACCGCCAAAACCTCGAAGTGTAAACCTCTCTCTCAGACCCGTCAAAACCGGAAGCATGCAAAAATACAAAACAAAAAGGGGTTAATGTGCGTACAACCGAATCTTACTTTTGGTTTAATCCTCAATGTCATCGAATCACGTTCCACGGTAAATATGATGTGGAGATACAAGATCCCACAATCTGGGATATTCCACCGGGCCTAGGTCCACTTCGCATGTTTTGCGCGCTAAATAGGTCATTCCGTACTCCACCCAGTCCCTCAGTTTGCAACAAAATACATGATGACTTGTTCTAGAACGTTTGGAGAAAAAAGCAACTGTTAATAAGGAAAAACTGGCTAATAATTTCTCGATGTCTCAAATGAGCAGCCGCAGAGCAAAGTGGATGTTGATTAATAAATTTTAATTATAGACAATATGCTGCTTTTTTCTGAGCCCAATTATAACAGGCCCGACTGATCATGATGGCCTAGCGTTAACCTTATGCAAAAACAATAATTCAAAACATCCGCCTGTTCCCATCCTCCGCCTAGAAAGAGCACATCGAGATAAGACAAGACAAAGGGGTTCATTTACTTTTCAAGAAAGTAATTGAAAACTGAAGGGTCGGGTTGTAATGAGCAAGTCCTCGTTTGAACCTGTTCATGTTACAAACTTTTTTCCCTTGACTAATTAAACGCAGCTGCATATGGCTTTTTTGAAAGAGGCTGACTTGAACTCAGAAATTACCTGTTCGCAAGCAGAAAGCCGGCTATTTTTCATACGTGAAAATTAAGAAATATCGCCGAAAAGCGTAGGCAGCCACGAGCAAAAATAACGGATGCTACTTGGACTTTCGATAAAAGATCAGAAAACGTTTGTTAAACGCTTCATCACTGAACTCGGTATGAGAGACACCAATGGTCGTCGGTCACCTCTCGCTAAAGTGCACTACGCGTATCATGAACTTACGGTATCACGACGAGCATCGGACCTCTAAGCGCACGCGTCAGTGACCGATATCAACTTCGTTAAGTAAACTTCTAAGTCAGTTATTGTAAGAGAAAATGGTGATTATGAGTAATAGATCGGTTTTCAATTGTGCCGTAAAACCACAACCAAAGCAATTGCAGACTCAGCCAATCACGTTCTCAAGGACATACACGCTTCAGCCAATCAGAGCGTAAAGTAAGTAAACGCAGTCGGCGTTAAGCGCGGGAAAGAGAGAGTGACAAATTAAGCCACTACTGGTGTTAGCTCTACATCTGATTGATTGATCGATCGATAAGTTCGCGCGAGTTTTTTGATCCAATCATAGGGCAAATCAAAAGCAATACCGAAGCGATCGCGTAATTACTTTCCAGACTCCAGAGAAAACCGCTCGGTCATACCAAGAATCTGAAATATACGGGAGCCGTCGCAGGGCATGCGCCGTTCCAAAACGATACAATGAACCAATTACAAGGCTCCCGACGCTTGGAATACGCCTGAAAGAGAACTTGAAGGTCTCTGTCTCCCGTGTATTAGACAATTAGATTATGAGCTCGAGATTTCTATCACGCATAGAAATCGAGAGCGAATAATCTAATTGTTTTAGTATAAATCTACTAGTCGTTCAAAACTAAACAAGTAAATTATCTATATCCTCATCGCATACACTTCGAAAACGCGACGAAGTGGCCGCCATTTGGTTGAAAACCGCTACTCGCTATCTATCACAGAATAGATAGCGAGTAGCGTAGCCAATCAGAGAACG
The DNA here is from genome assembly GCA_014634185.1 of Astreopora myriophthalma. Classification (NCBI taxonomy): domain Eukaryota; kingdom Metazoa; phylum Cnidaria; class Anthozoa; order Scleractinia; family Acroporidae; genus Astreopora; species Astreopora myriophthalma. Next base: position 146,068 of record BLFK01000391.1, on the reverse strand, counting down.
GCATTCGTGATAGAACGCTAGTAGATTTATACTAAAAACGGATAGTTTTGAAACCACTTAAAACTCACTGATAAGCAAGACATAATTGATAACGCCATTTTGAATTTATTTAAATGTTACTAAATACGCGAAATGAGTCAAGCGTAACATCTACAAGTCAGATCCGCATGTAACGACATATTCACATTCGACAAGGAAAAGCGATAGCGCTGTATGCTGTTCAAAGAAAGAACCCTCTGAGATGACTTCTCGGTGGTTCGTCTAGAACTGTCTTAAACTTTCGGAGTTTTCGCTATAAAAGTGGTTTTTCATTTTTGTTGGAGTCCTCGCTCTTCGTTGTTTTGCCACTCGGCCAGTTCTTGGCTTCTTTTACTTAGTAATCAGTTTTTCACTGCTTGCACATACCACTTTTCATACCACTTTGTCGCATATCCGGAGCTAGCGAGTTTTCTATGCCCGGACATTGTAACTCCACTATGCGCTGGCAGCTTCACCTTTTTGTTCTTATCTTTTTCCATCTCAAGCCTGTTACCTTGCTTCGGCTTTTTTTGTCTTCGCTCTATCTTGACTTCCGGTACCAACAACGGCAATGCGTTGGATTTCTCCAGCTCATCTCGTTTCCAAAACGAAAAGCTGTCGTACCCGAAAATGGGCCGGTCAAGAGTCCTGTCGGATACACTGGAGATTTCTTGTAACTCTTCCGGCCCCAAGTGTGTCATGTAATCGGGCCGCGCATAGGTTTTCGGTTTCTCTGGCGTCTTGTAGCTTCTCTTTCCATACGTTACCTTATATTTCTTATGGCTTTCCTCCTCGCTTAGTTGTTTCTCTTCACTTGGTTTTTTATCACCATGACAGTACCATTCTGGTACTTTGTACGGCTTAGGCCCAGAATTCCTGCGCTCGTTTTCCCGATAACATAGCAAGTTCTTTTGCCCTCCAGTTTTGGCCAGTTTCAAGTATTTAGAATCAGTTTCGAGGACACGTTTTATGTTGCGGTTCGTTTTCTTCTGATCCTTGTTATCCTTTGGTGCCTCTTTGGTTAAATCTGGCACCTGGGAAATAGGAATTTTCTTCGGACGTTTTGAATCGTGTTTTGTCTCATTTGGGACGAAGTAGCAATACCATATCTCTTCTCTTTCTGGTCTGTCCAGCGGCTTGTAAGATGGCTTCACCATTTTTGCAAAGCAAAGGATCCGCTATATCTTAGCCCTGCTGCTAAAAGACGAGCCGAAAGCTCTTTATTAGTAAAGATATAAGACAAGCAAACACTCAAGTTATGCATAGCTGAGACTGAACGAAGGCATCCCGGGGCGCCGTGTTGAAAGTTTCAAATTACGCTTTTCAAACTTAGACGAAACTCATTTCCACGAATTTGGTTGGTTGAAGAACGAGAAAGTTGAATTAGTCCCATACGGCTGTTAAACTTGGTTCCGTCAGTTTGATAAAAGTTCGTGCCACGTAATTAATATCTTCTAGTAATAGCAATACTTCTAGTAGTATGCAATAACTGCAAATATGTTGCACAGCGCAAGTGTGATACCACCTCTTACTAACCGAGTTCGAGGGCCGTACTTGTTACGGCCCCCGTTTTTTCCAGTTTAATTTACGGCCCGAGTGCGAAGCGCAAGGGCCGTGAATTAAACTGGAAGAAATAAGGAGCTGTAACCGTACGTCCCGAGAAAACGAGGTTAGTAAGATATTTAATTTTGAAAAGTAATAAACTCGGTTCTCAGATCATAAAATATTCATTCAAGCCCATGATCTTAAGAACAGTAGGGTGTAAATAAATAACTAATAGGGGTAAGATCCTTGACAAGAAATGTTTTTAATGAGGGACCGACCTGGATGTTTGTCTTCCTCTTCTTTTTCTCAGGTTCTTTCTTTTTTTTTTTTCCGTTATTACTTAAAATAACAACGTCAAAGTAAAGATTTTGCTTTTTACAACAATGACACCTAACTCATGCGGGTCTATCGGGTCTTGAAATCGCCTTAAATGGTCGCTGCTAATTGCGATGGCAAACCATAGAATGTAGAGTTTGAGCAGTGAAACATCAGCTCGAAATTTGGTAGCACCAGGCATCAATTCCCTTCATTTTGAGATTAATTAAAACGTCACTCTCAGATGCTAAGAAAGCCGAATTAAAAGTTTGCCAAAGACATTCGCCGGAATAAAACATTCCTTCGCACTTCGCAAACATTTTTGCTGCTTCTAAAATATTCAATTAAAGAATCATCTCAGTATCAAAAATATCTATCCGCCACCACTGATATCGTTATTCTCTTCAGTGAAATCGATGGGTGACAATGAAGACAAACTAAACGAAACAAAATTAAACTTTGGAAACATTTGTATCCTCTGCACGAAATTTTGGTTCCATTTTTATCCGCGAGTTTTTCAGGGAGGAAACCATGAAATAATTTCAGTGTTCCTCCGAAACCGGCACTTTTCCATTGACCGCCTGTTGCCTATGACCTCCGCGCTGTTTACTCAAAGCTAACCAAACTCTCTAGCTTTTACTTACCTTCGTAAGCACAGTCGCAGAGCTATTCCCCGCTCCGGCATCGGTAGATGTTAGATGCTAGTTGTGCGCGCTTACTTGAGACGCTTCATTAGTAATGAATTATGACGTAGACTAACAATCTGCTGCTACAGTATTGACGCTGTTCAATGGAAAAACAATCCACTAAATTCATTGTATCCCTTTGAATTAGTCACTTCATGATTACATACCCAAAGGTTCCTTTGGTTAGCATAAGCTTACATTCCTTGGCTTTACGTAGGCATTTTAGCCCTTCCTCGTTCCGGCTAGAAGATTAAGCATTTTTGTCCTGTACCGTGTTTTCAGAATGCAAAATGACAAAACACTGAAGAGTTTTGAAAGCCAGGGATTACAGACTGTTTATTCTCCTGTGTAAACCAACATTCGAAAATGATTGCGCTTAATCCAGAGTTATCATTATATATGGTGAATCCACCCATCAATTCAGTTTTCGTTGGAACGATGACATGCCATGACAGCATAAAAATAGCCCTAAAGTTACATTTCTTGGTAGACAAGACGGAGGATGAATATATAGACACTGTAAGCAGTTATGAACTGGAGTATGGCTATTATTTTCCCACTCACCCTAAATTAACTAGCGTTTTTCAAAAAACATACCTGTGACACCACAAACATTTTGCTTCAAAATATAACCATCTTGCTTGACTTCATTGGCTATTTACACAAAGCTCAGAATTGAACCATGTCAGCACATAACTGGGGTTGCCGATGAAATCACCTGTAGCTCGCCATTTTGTTATCTTCAGCTTGCTCGACCAGACACTCTACAGGTTTCAATCATTCAAATTCTTTGCGAGAATTTTCATAGAGGAACGTAAAAAAACTTGAACCGCAAAACTCTTTGTTGGAGTTTCTTAGCAACGTGCGCGCGCTCTGGAAAACTACAGCGAGGTAGCGGAGCCCCTAACACGTAGGAACTCGTCGCGTTCTGTAACTGTGATAAGGACAGACATAACTTTTCTGTTCTCTTTAATATGAATATACAAAATGTACAATAAGAAGTTAAAGCGAGGGAATCTATCATCATACAACGAAACCTCAACTCAAAGTTATTTTGAAATATCCTGTGCAGGTCTCACAATAACAGCAAGCAAGTCTTGCATTCTTTAGTTACTGAATTAAATAGCCTAGAGACGAGCATGCACAAACCATTAAGAGTTAATTATGTTGGGTTTCAGCAGAAGACACAAAGTCATGCGGGTAGTAGACCAGGTTTCACCGCCCTTCATCAGATGATAAGCTCTCTTTTTACATCCACCTTTTTTACACCAGCCGTGCATCTACCTCCAAATCAGCCTGTTATCTCCATGACGAATCGGTCTTTGCCGTGTAAAATCAGACCAGTGTGACGGCCTCCACCTTGGATCGGCTTCAGATGTGAAGCCGGCCCTGTAGCGCGTGGAACGAGGAGGCATTTTCGCGTCTGTTTCGTCCTCGCGTGACGTCGCGTGCTCACCATTGTAACGCAACAAGCCCTTTTGGCCGCCAGCTTTTGATAGCTTTATAAAATCCGAATCACTGTCTCTGATTCGAGATTTCGTTGGCTTTATCAAGAGATTTTTGTCGTCTTCATATCCCCCAAGGCAGCTTACTTGTGAAATAGGGGGGAGTTTAAAACTTTTCCCGGGGGCTGCACCATCGGCTTGAAGCTGTCGTCCACCCATGGAAATTTGAGAAATTGGGGGCAAAGGTCCGGAGGAATAATCTGTTCTCCCGCGGCTGTGGGATTGAGTTTTCAAGGCAGCGGCGTGAGACATGATTTCTTGTTTGTGTTCGTCTATTTTCTTTTGTCTTCGCGATTGTTCAAATTGTTCTGGATTCAGACGATTCTGTGGTAGACAGTCAATCTGAGAGATTCGAGGTAATGTTGAAGTATCAACTTGAGGAAAAGTGCGCATGGGTACAGTATAATATATTAGGTTTTGCCAGTCGACAACCAGTTGATATCGATATGGAACAGTAGTAATCCAGTTTCCTATTGGCTCATTCCACAAAAGCGGTTTTTCTGTGAAGATAAAACAAAACAGGTTTATTTGATTTGTTTCGACAGATTAAACCTCAATTTAACAAACATTTAGTTCAACCTCGCTTTCCGTATCTATGACAACGCTAACAATAACAATCATTTTGAAATTTTGTTTCTTCAGGGAAGAATCTGCTTCTTTAATCAGATCTTCTTGAGATACCTGAAAGAAAATTACAACACGACCGTTTGTTACCACCACTGCGGCGAAAAAGAGAACGAAAATGAAGATTGAGAGTATTTTACTCTCGCCACCCCTACCCCACTGCAAACAAAAAGAGAGAGAGAAGAAGTCTGCTTGTTGTTACTTGATATAAAACTATAACAGAGGAATACTAACAGCCATTAAACCGTGTCGTTGGCATACTGAGAAGAATAATTTTGAATATGTGGCAGAACAAAGAGCGTCAGTTAACCGGAAAACTAAACCCGGGGATTAAATATTCAAAAATCAGAGGAATTAATTTATCGTTCGACATGAAGAGAGATCGAACTTTGTCCATTTTTCAATCGATGAACTTTCTTGCGCGATATTATATTCACAGAAAGTTTGAGGAGTCAGTCAGAGCTTGATGGTGGCCTCAAACAAGCCTGTATTTTATTTTAGTGATTTAATTTATCGATCGATGTGGACCAGAGCCTGTCATTAATTATTTCCAGTTTTTCTAA
>BLFK01000391.1:128312-135812 GCA_014634185.1 Astreopora myriophthalma | reverse complement strand
TTAAAGCCAAAAAACAAGCTCTGGCAAGGTTAAAGGCAAAGTTTTGGCCATAAATAAAAAAGCACTGAAATCGGCCATTTTCGGCCATTTTGCTAAGGGGTAAGCCTTACCATTTTGGCCAAAATGGGCCAAAATATCAACAATTTTCCAAAGTGTCAAATTGCATGAAAACGAGGTCTAATTGCCCTATAATGGACTTTTTTCAAAGGTTTAAGGCCTCTAGTTTATTTTAAAGCCAAAAAACAAGCTCTGGCAAGGTTAAAGGCAAAGTTTTGGCCATAAATAAAAAAGCACTGAAATCGGCCATTTTCGGCCATTTTGCTAAGGGGTAAGCCTTACCATTTTGGCCAAAATGGGCCAAAATATCAACAATTTTCCAAAGTGTCAAATTGCATGAAAACGAGGTCTAATTGCCCTATAATGGACTTTTTTCAAAGGTTTAAGGCCTCTAGTTTATTTTAAAGCCAAAAAACAAGCTCTGGCAAGGTTAAAGGCAAAGTTTTGGCCATAAATAAAAAAGCACTGAAATCGGCCATTTTCGGCCATTTTGCTAAGGGGTAAGCCTTACCATTTTGGCCAAAATGGGCCAAAATATCAACAATTTTCCAAAGTGTCAAATTGCATGAAAACGAGGTCTAATTGCCCTATAATGGACTTTTTTCAAAGGTTTAAGGCCTCTAGTTTATTTTAAAGCCAAAAAACAAGCTCTGGCAAGGTTAAAGGCAAAGTTTTGGCCATAAATAAAAAAGCACTGAAATCGGCCATTTTCGGCCATTTTGCTAAGGGGTAAGCCTTACCATTTTGGCCAAAATGGGCCAAAATATCAACAATTTTCCAAAGTGTCAAATTGCATGAAAACGAGGTCTAATTGCCCTATAATGGACTTTTTTCAAAGGTTTAAGGCCTCTAGTTTATTTTAAAGCCAAAAAACAAGCTCTGGCAAGGTTAAAGGCAAAGTTTTGGCCATAAATAAAAAAGCACTGAAATCGGCCATTTTCGGCCATTTTGCTAAGGGGTAAGCCTTACCATTTTGGCCAAAATGGGCCAAAATATCAACAATTTTCCAAAGTGTCAAATTGCATGAAAACGAGGTCTAATTGCCCTATAATGGACTTTTTTCAAAGGTTTAAGGCCTCTAGTTTATTTTAAAGCCAAAAAACAAGCTCTGGCAAGGTTAAAGGCAAAGTTTTGGCCATAAATAAAAAAGCACTGAAATCGGCCATTTTCGGCCATTTTGCTAAGGGGTAAGCCTTACCATTTTGGCCAAAATGGGCCAAAATATCAACAATTTTCCAAAGTGTCAAATTGCATGAAAACGAGGTCTAATTGCCCTATAATGGACTTTTTTCAAAGGTTTAAGGCCTCTAGTTTATTTTAAAGCCAAAAAACAAGCTCTGGCAAGGTTAAAGGCAAAGTTTTGGCCATAAATAAAAAAGCACTGAAATCGGCCATTTTCGGCCATTTTGCTAAGGGGTAAGCCTTACCATTTTGGCCAAAATGGGCCAAAATATCAACAATTTTCCAAAGTGTCAAATTGCATGAAAACGAGGTCTAATTGCCCTATAATGGACTTTTTTCAAAGGTTTAAGGCCTCTAGTTTATTTTAAACCCAAAAAACAAGCTCTGGGAAGGTTAAAGGCAAAGTTTTGGCCATAAATAAAAAAGCACTGAAATTGGCCATTTTCGGCCATTTTGCTAAGGGGTTAACCTTACCATTTTGCCCAAAATGGGCCAAAATATCAGCAATTTTCCAAAGTGTCAAATTGCATGAAAACGAGGTCTAATTGCCCTATAATGGACTTTTCTCAAAGCTTTAAGGCCTCTAGTTTATTTTAAGCCCAAAAAACAAGCTCTGGGAAGGTTAAAGGCAAAGTTTTGGCCATAAATAAAAAAGCACTGAAATTGGCCATTTTCGGCCATTTTGCTAAGGGGTTAACCTTACCATTTTGGCCAGAATGGGCCAAAATATCAGCAATTTTCCAAAGTGTCAAATTGCATGAAAACGAGGTCTAATTGCCCTATAATGGACTTTTCTCAAAGCTTTAAGGCCTCTAGTTTATTTTAAACCCAAAAAACAAGCTCTGGGAAGGTTAAAGGCAAAGTTTTGGCCATAAATAAAAAAGCACTGAAATTGGCCATTTTCGGCCATTTTGCTAAGGGGTTAACCTTACCATTTTGGCCAAAATGGGCCAAAATATCAGCAATTTTCCAAAGTGTCAAAATTCATAAAAACGAGGTCTAATGGCCCTGTAATGGACTTTTCTCAAACCTTTAAGGCCTCTAGTTTAATTTGAGGCCAAAAGCGCATCTTTAACAGCGTTTCAGGAGAAGTTCTGGCCATAAACGCAAAGGTAGTGCAATCGGCTATTTTGCAAAGGGGTTCCCCTTACATTTAGTCGAAAATCGGGAAAAAAGTTGACCAAATTTACAGTGTGTCAAATTCCATGAAAACGAGGTCTAATGGCCATGTCATGGACTTTTCTCAAACCTTTAAGGCCTCTAGTTTAATTTGAGGCCAAAAGCGCATCTTTAACAGCGTTCCAGGAGAAGTTCTGGCCGTAAACGCAAAGGCAGTGCAATCAGCTATTCTATACACAAGTCGGCGGAATGACACTAAAACGTTTGAATGACCAGGCGAGTGAACTCTCTCTCACTAGAACTCTCTCATAGCATCGCATTCACCATACCCCTGAAAGTAGTCTGGAGAATCAATTTCCAGTGAACGGCGTTGATGTTTCAAATGGGTGTGTTGGAAATGACTGTCTGTGCTCTAAATGATCCTAAATGGAAAGGTGAACGACAAAATATTAGTATTACAGTAACAGTCAAACCTAGATGAGGATTAAAGTACGCCGTTCTTGAGACCCGTTTGGAGAATTATGTCGCAAAAGAGCAAACTTTCTGAAGCAATATATTCAAAACGGAAATGCATGATACCAAAAAACAGGCAACTTCCCAAATTCCCTGGGTAAAGCAGGCCATACCGATACGGAGCTACAGCCAAAAGGCGATTAAATCGTGCAGGTGGCGCCACGGTTATGATTTCCCTCTCCAGAAAGCATCAGAGAGACTGGCAAGAAAATGGCATTGTGGGATTGTTTGGGTTCGCGCTCCATCAACCTATTTATTTAATACTATAAGACTTTTCGAAAAGGCCTACTTCAATGGAAAACCACGTAAACACGTGCGATGGATACGCATGCGGCATTCCTCTATACTCGTAAACAAACTTTAAATTTAGAATTCAGAGTCGTTTAAAATCCTCTGATACACGAACATAAATTAGACGTCGTGGAAGTACCATATAGCTTAAAAATTGAATTTATTCATATTCAATGTGCACCCCATGACAGACGGTTCACAAATTGAGTGTATACAGCAAACCATTCAATGCCAAGAAAATAAGAGTTTATAAGACAATAAAATAAGACAAAGACGGGAAAAAAAGTTAAAGACACCGTTCCCATAATGAAATAAATTAAAATACTTGGGTGTTGTACTATAGCCACTCTTCAACTGGAGTCCCTCTTCCACTGAAAACAAGAAAAAGTAAATACTCTTATTCCGGCAAATTAATCAACACGGCGGTCCAGTTGAGGTGTCCGACACCATACCAGGTATATTTTCACTCGAATGTTCTACTACACGGCGAATGCGCTGCCCTTTCTCTCTCTCTTTCCCTTTTATTCTTTATTTTCTAATAAGTATTTTAACAAATTGGACATGCCCACAGGTAGCTAGCTAATCTAGGTGGGTCATGTCTAATTTAAATACAAGACCTGTTGAACACAGCAATTTTCAGTATCAAAAGGCACTCCCCGCATACTTTGGGTTTGTATTAATTGGCCGAAGCAGACAATCGGAAGCTAAAACAAATCTAATTTAGACTTGCTAGCAAGCAATTGCTTCAAATTCTCATTGGTTCCTTCAAATTTCTGCGCTGTTGTGATTGGCCAGTGAAATAACTCTACATTCGATTTATCACACGAAACTAGTAAAACAAACTTCAGGAGCAGTATTCAGTTAGTACTACACAAGTGCACACTGCTTTGCGTGGAGTAAGAGAGATGACACGTCTGGTTTGGAACTAACCAAGACAACAAAACAAAGTTTTTCATCCAGTAAATCGTACTCCAGCGCTTGGAAATGATTCCAATTACGACTCATTTCACCCGATACTTAGCACCAATTACACGACTTGAAAGGCACAATATTAAGGGAATTGTGCTCTTTTCTAGTTAGAATTGTACACAACACAATCATTCCTTATTACCTTTCTCACGTGTAAAATATTCCTTAAAAAATCAACTGATGTTTTTTTTTTGTTTTGCACAGAGAGCTATCCATGGTGTATTTTTTCAAGACGGGGGACAAGACCATGAAAAACAATGAGCCAATGGAAAGTAACATTGCAGTAATAGAGCGTTTTCACTTGACCTCACGGCGGCCATGTTGGTGTTCCAAAACAAAGAAAGGGCGGCCATGTTGGTGTACCAAAACAATCCTCCGGGAATTGAACTCTATTTCTATGCAAATAATTTCTTTTGTTTCAATAAGCCAATATGGCTGCCGGTCACTTGAGTGAAAAACCTCTAATAAGTCGCCATTACAGTAACATACGTGTTAAGAAAACAAACTGTCGTCAGCGTAACTGTATATCAACTTTCCGTTACGGTCTAGCGACCTTTGGTCGCTGATATTTCATTCTTGCTTGGTGCGTTGCTATTATCGTTCAAGTTGTTGTTTGTAATTATTTATCACATTTCTGGAGGAGAAACTAGTGAGAACTAGTGAACTAGTTTTCCCCAGTGAGAAGAGGCAATCATTAAAGCGTATATTGATTGTGTGTAGCGTGACCTAAGTTCTTAAAGACTGCGCCTATAGTTTTGGGGTTCCACTCATTCAATGACATCTCTTAGCATTACAGTTACCCTGCAAACAGTGGATTCTCGTCTCTTATCCGCTATGGTAGCGAAACGAGAGAGAAACCACTGCGAGCAAGAAAAACTAGAAAAACTAGTTGTGCACAACGTGTGCGATGTGACGTGTTTAATGACGTGTAGGTGTCGTCAACCGCGCATGCTCGACAGAGAACGGGTCGCTTGCTCGCGGTGGTTTCTCTCTCGTTTCGATACCAAAGCGAATGAGAGAAGAGAATCCACTGCTCGCTGGGTACATTACAGTAAGACCAAAACGACGTGACGCAGCGCCGCGTATTCCAGCGCCCTACATCATTCACCACCTTTGCTCCAAGATTTGACTCATTCAGTGTTTTCTTTCTTTTTGGAACTCATTCTTACCTGCTGTTACTCCCTGTATCTGCTGGACTTGTATATAATTCGGCCTTGTTCCCTGTTGACTGGAGTCTTCCAGCGAATTCCTCGTGTCGCGAGGAAGCGATTGCGTTCATTTTATTGTTCCACATAGAAAGCAAAGAGGTTGCAGCACCTGTAATTAATTAATCAATCAATCAATCAATCAATCAATCAATCAATCAATCAAACAAACAGTGAGTCAGTTAGTACTCCAGGCGCATCAATAAATTAATAGACCATTCGAAAGTTCTGTGCTCAGTTGCCAGGCCTTTGAATAAAAAGACCTGGTAACTGAGCTCAGAACTGTCAAATGGTCTATTGGCCAGTCATCTCAACACTGAATAATACCGCCTGACAGTACTTGTTATTTGTCGTTCTCTTATCCAATGGATTCTCACCTCGTCCATTCTGTTTGCTAAATCCTGCTTGATTATCTGTACGTGGTTTCTTTAGCGGCTGTTCCAAGATTGCCGATCCCAAGCCTCTTTTGAACGAGTGTTCATTGTTTGTATCTCCACGGTTGAAGTCCGTTTTTTCTCTTTCGGTCATGCTCTGGTATCTGGTATGTAATGAAAAATGTTCCCGGGTATTTGATTTAAAAAGGTAACAGCTGCTACCAAAGGCCTAGGAGTATGTACTTATTGACTGAGTTAGGTCGGGCCGGACGGGAAAATATTTGGCCCGAGGTCATGGTGTACGGACCGAGCGCATTTTATCACATGACCACCGCGCTTCAGTTCGCATCTCGCGAAGAGCCGTACGCGATCCTAGCTGGGCCGGGCGGCTTTTTCTGGCCCTGCTTGCGCCATCGCGCACGGCCCTCATACGGGGATTTTCTCAATAGTTTTGCAATGAAAGCGCGCGCGGGGCCGTACGGGTCATATGATAAGATGGATTAATTTCTCCTTCCAAAACAACCACAGCAATAACAGCCCGGTGCCTTAACTCTTTTCGCTAATTACCTTGATGCTCAAGAAAAACAAGGGTTTTCTTTGAGAGAACATATAGCTTATCAAGCAAACCAAAAATGGTCTCAATAAAAGAAAGCTCATCAAGAAGAAAAAAAAAAACAGCTGAAAATTTGCCAACAAACAAATGGCTCTTCTAACTGATAATCAGAATTACCTGCAATAACAACCTCGAGCCCAGGCAGATTATCTGTTATTTCTTATTGATCCTGATTGCAGATGGTCACGACTTCCCCAATTTTATGGGTGATTCAAAAAGCCGTTGAGAGGAGCGGTAAAGTTCTGAAATTTGAGGCAAAAATCCCACCGACCATCCGCTGGGGTGGTACTGTTGCAACCAGTTGATCGTGCGACCAGCTGTAACCTGAGTCTTTTTCTCAACGACAAGGGACAAAAGGAGAGTGCCTCGGTTCGAGGTTGTTGCAAAAGGTGAGCTTATTAATGACCTGTCTATCTCTTGCCAAGAGAGGGATGCCTCGGACAGCCTGGATTGAGAAACTTCTGCATAAGAAAGGAGAGAGAGAGAGAGAGGAAAATAACTACAGTGAAACAACAAATAAGGAAAGCAAAATCGAGTATTGTACAGTTATTTACTGTGGTTTAAATCGCGTTACTTCGCTCGACAATCACGACCCGCTCATCAGCATTTTCCCGCGCTTAGCTCCAGCTGCACATGTCTGCTTCGAGTTTTGATTGGTTTATTTGGTTACCTGCGACTGTTTTGATTGGTCAAAGTAACGGTTTTAGTTTCATGGCACTTATCTGAAAACAGCGTGTATGAGCACAATGTAAAGAGAGTTAAAGAAACTAACTTTCAATTTCATCAGTAGGTGTCTCTCTCCTTGGGCTTCCTGCGACACTGCTTGATGGACTTGTACCACGCAAACACTCGAGAACCTGTGGAGAGTAAAAGGTTCACGATTCTTGAAGATCCTCCAAAGTAAATTCTACTCCCTTCATTGTATTTTGTGAAAAGTCACCTTTTCATGCATCTTTGAGGTTCTGCTTGCTGCTTCAAGGAAAGTATCCAGTTCAGTCCAGACTTGACGATACTGCTCTTCTCTGAAACAGTTAAGAAAATAATAGTGTAGCTGTACAATCTACACCATACAAGGCCCTTGAAACAGCACTTAAGACTCTTTTAATCTTTTTACCTTTTCGGTCCTTTCCCTCTGATACCAGTCATGGACACAGGAAGGGGATCACTTCTGCTTTCC
>BLFK01000391.1:98312-123312 GCA_014634185.1 Astreopora myriophthalma | reverse complement strand
CACTGATACACCATAACCAAAAAATTACCAGCATGACAGACAAAAATTAACAGCATGCCACTAAGCTTTATAAACATTGCTTTCACTGCCTTGGGAGGATGGAACCTATGAAAATTACATTTTGTTAACCCAAAGCAGGGATCCATATTCATTTTTTTTCTGAGCCGTCAGCTGGGCGAGTAAGCCTGATGGCCTACTTGCCCAGTTCCAATTTGGGTTGTCCAGACAAGAGTGCAGCTTTAAAGAAAGAATAGTGATTAAATCGTTTGTCACTTTAAAGCTTCATATTTGCATTTTATTTCCGTTGTAGTTACTACGAACAGGCTACAGTTCTGAAACCAGACCGTTTTTACGTTTTACAAGTATTTGTTTATTAAACTGTCTACTTGTCGTTCATCAGTGTCACTGTCACGTTTTCTGTGAATGGACTGCTCTAAAAGACGCCAGCGGTTAACAACATGAAAACTGAGCCTGCGATCATTTCGTGGAAAACACTGCAGTATCAAAGATGCGCCCAAACTTACGATCTCAATGCAGACAAAAAGTAAAGTTGTATGTTATTCTCTGTTATTTTTAACGTTTTAAGTGGATGAGAAGTACCCAAGCACAGGTAAAATGTACATCATAAAATAGAACAGAAATGTTTGGAAATATTTTAAGGTTGCACAAAACCTCACTCATCCAAAGGACAACTCTTTGGAGTTACCTCAGTCGTCTGTGCCAGATTGTAGTCGTCTGGGACGACCGGACGACTGCGAATATGGATCCCTGCAAAGGCATGTACTGTATTTACTTGATTTACTTGAGTTTCACCACTAATGCAGATGGTGGGGTCCCACAACAGAGCAAAGCCCCAATTGATAGTGTGCCCTTTCCAAGACCTTACCACAACACCGGGAACTATGTGCCCTACTCTTCTCAAACAGTGTGAGGGTTCTTTAACGTCCCACGATATTAATGTAGAAGTGGCGTGAGATGGGAGCTATGGTTTATCGTCCTTATCAGAGAAGACTAGAAAGTCTAACCATTTGTAGATGTCATTACAAAAAGCAGCACTTTCTCCTGTTATTTAAAGACCTTGAGTGGTGGTCCAGTCACCAGGGGATGTGAACCAGCGACCTCCTGCACGGTAGTCCAGAGCTCCACCAAATGAGCTACCTGGTCTGCAGTGGTCGGCTGTATAGACCTCTTTCATAATGGCGGCCAAACAAAATATCCTTGTTTTATGCTAATGAGTGACCTTCTTGCCTCGCTAGGATGTGCAAAATTCGAAATAATTTTTGTTCTAAAATGAGGCCAGTAGGTCTAATTTACATATATACAAAAGAATAACAAATTGGTCGCCCATTTATGAAAGTGGTCCATGATCATTACACCCTCTCAACCCTTGTTGCCTTGCTGTCTTGGCAAGTTTATGAAGCTTTGTCCTGGCAAATGTATATGACCTTTTTTTCTTTAATTTAGCTTAATACTTGAGAGTATTATAATCCACAAGTAATTCATTGTGTTTCAATGCTGCAATAGTAACCTGGTGCAGCTGTTGTCTTCGGTGTGCACCACTTCAGGTGAACTGTATCCTTGCAGGCTGAAGGTCCTTCTTTTTTGGTTGGTAAACCATCATCACCACAAAACGAATCTAGAAATAGAGAAACCTGAAGTTAACACAGTATGGTACACTTCTTGAAGGGTTCAAACTGACAAAAAAAGAAAACTTTCAACTTACTTGCAATAGTCTGCTCCATGTGTACCTCAGCAGGATGAAACATTTCTACATCATAATTAGCTGAGCTTCCTGAATGTTGCTCTTCCTTGAAATGATAACAACAAATTCAGTTTGTTTTCACATAGAGTTACTTCATTCCCCAATATTGTCTGTTTCCATACCTTCATTGGGATTCCTGTGACAGTTGTAGACTTCAGGTTAAAATGTTTTTGAGCCATTGAACTAAGCTTGTTGACCAACTGCGAAGCTTTATGAGAACAAATGGTGACTGAAAGTGATGTGGAGGTCTGAAATTGACATTACACATGAAATTAGCACAAGCGTACCTCAAACCACTGCCTCAGTCGGGGTCGTCAAAAAGTGCTGACAATTTGTGACATTGCCAGCGAGTCTAACTGGCTATAATTTGTCAGTAAAAAGAGAATAATGTATATTATTACAACCTGTATATCTCTCAGATAGTACACACACCATGATTGGCCAGTTTATCAGGCCATATTCTACAGCACAGCCCGCTAATCTTGACTAGATAAAAACAGTATTACGATGATGGTGACTGTGACTGTCACAATTAACTTTATTTAGATGTCAATGGATTTAGCGCTGGAGCACTAAATAAATTGGGGGCACTACAGAAAACAAATGAATCAATTCAAATCAAATGTTAGTTTTTGTGGAGAAGGGAAAACCAGAGTGACCGAGGGAAAACCTCTTGGAGCAGAGTACGGAACAAACAACCCAGCCCACAGTCATATGACACCGAGTCTAGGAATTCAAAAGGGGGCACATTGATGGAAGCCAAGTGCGCTCACCACTTTGCCAACCCTGCTCCCTGATACTCCCTGGGGTATCATCCAGCAATTGAGGTGAGTATGGTTATTACTACTATTTTCAGTTGAGTAAGTCACAGGGAAAGTTTGGTGATAAGGCTTTGAGGTTGAAATCACCATGTTGTCAAAGGCAATTCCCTCCCTTTCCAATGGTAATTTTTCAGACTTCGACGTCGTTCAGCACTAAAGCAGCCCCTCTGATGGGTAAACCTGCATGTAAAACTCCTGCAAAAAAAATTAATTTAACCATATATAATGGCCATTTGACTTATCTCCTTGCTTTCATGTGTATTCTACTTTCACTGATAGTCCATAACGGAAAGAAAATACTGAGTTGAGGCTGTGTGTTCAGGAAGAAGTGAATCAAACCTGTGACAAGTTTGACCACACTTTATTGCCAAACAATAAAAATTTACTGTTGGAAAAGGACCAACTTGCCTTTGACAACAGGTAAGTGAACATCAAAATTTTGATACCAAACTTCCCTCATGCTTTACTCAACTAAAAATTGGAGGACTACCGTCTAGCTTGATGAGGAGCTAGTTTATTACAGAATGCCCAGAATATAACAAAGTCTCAGAAGTTTTGCTACCCCTTTGTTGATGGGAAACTAGTCTGTTAATGGAGGTCCTCTTGCTCTTTAATGTTTATTAATACCTCAGTAGTTTTCTCTGGGAGTTTTAGAGTGTCCCCAGTTTGAGGAACATGAATTAATATTAGATCGGTGTGCTTCAACTGCTGCATACTGCAAAATAAACAAAAATAATTCATTTTAGAGGAAAAATAATGTATAAATGCTCTGCCCAACCATGAAAATAATAATAATAATAATAATAATAATAATAATAATAATAATAATAATGGCTTTATTCAGCATTTCCAGAAGGTGGCTCTTCATCTGCTAAAATATATCTTCAAAAATACAAATAAAGTTAAAAAATATAAAAAGAGGTAAAATAATAACCGCTTACTAACCGAGCGTGAAGGCCGTACTGGGGAATATTGGCCCGAGGTCGTGGCACTACCGAGGGCCAATATTCCTCAGTACGGCCCGAGCAAGCTCGGTTAGTAAGTTGTTTATTACATGGCACTCTGTTTCTGATAGTAAAATGCACTTCGGGGCCCAGTTGTTCAAAACCCGATTAAACTAACCCTGGGTTAGAGTGAACTTTGATTCCAGTTTATTTACCATTCACAAAGATTTTCCCTAAAGATTTTTGCTTGTCGTTTGTGACTTACACTTTTCTTCCGCTTCAGTCTAAAACCACTATTTGAAAGTGTTTTCAGAGGGCGAAATTGACACGTCGCTTACTTTTTAATCGAGGGTTAGCGTTAATCGGCTTTCGAACAACCAGGCCCCGGTGGCTTGCACTTGAACTCGCTTGGAGAATGTTCGTCTTCTTCATCCATCTTTGAAATTTCGGAAAAATTTCAATTCTTTTAGCTTCTTCTGGTAGTTTCACTGTGAAGAATGACAATATTCACAGTTTTTTTTCGCTGTTTTGGTTGCAAATTTTGAATTTACTGGCTTCGCTCCAAAACAAAAATACACGGGTTGGACCGTTTCCATGGAAACGGTCCGTACTGCAAAATCCTGACCGAGAAAGAACCAATCAGAGCACCGGGATTTGCCTAAGACTGGCTTTGCCATATAATAAGTATATCTATTTAACAATGCATAATAAAAACATTAAGCTGAACGGTCATCTTTAACCTTTTTCATTAAAAGCTTAAAAGTCATCTTAGAAAACTGGTTAAAATCAATACAGTTCCTTACACATCCAGGTAAAATATTAAAGCTCTTAGCAGCTTGGTCTTGATAAATATGTGATACTAGTGGGATTTCAAGCTGCATAGCTGCACTGGACCTCAGAGTTCGATTGTGCTTAAATTGCTTCAGTCGCAAGTAACCTGGCCATTCACGAGAAAAAATCGCCCTGTGAACTAGTTTTAACAGCTGCCATTCAATATGTACTGCAAAGATTGATTTTAAATAATACAAATTACCTATTGTTTGGAGCTGTTTCACTTTCCTGTTTTCTCAGAGCATCACTCACACAAGCATTCAACATCTGTGCATGAGCTTCACTATTTATATTGAAAGGCAACAAGAGCATAACTGGTGAGAAGTATTATTCAACCCTTAACAGCGTTTTGGTCAGACAAGAGTTAACAAAAAAACATATCTGAGTAACACAAAAGGTCGCTTCTGGCCACCCTCAGCCAACAATACTTATTTTTAGTTCCAAACTAGTAGAGATTAGGTCTAAATCACTGTACTACATAAGTTACAAAAGATTGCTATCATTGCTGCAATTCTCTACATATATAAGGCAATATTCTCGACTGACATTTTTTAATTAAACTGTGGTTAATTCAAACCTTTTTATGTTTGCGATACAGATGATTCGCCCCTTTCTTAGTCTTTTATTTGGCTGGCTATTCTTTGAATTTTGAGGTGGTGGCTCACACAGACAATGCACAGCTGAAGCTAATCCATACATAATGGAAGACTCCTCTTGATTGTCTTCTGTGGGAGGTCCCAGGACAGCAAATGATTTGAGTAGCTAACAAATATACATATTCAACCATTAAAAAAGTAACAGAAAAACTGTGATAATTTTTGTAAGAAAATGACTGCATACACGACACTGCAACAGTAAAGTTAAGCAATGGCTGTGGAAATTGACAAAAAAAACTGCACTAGTGTATTTCCACCTTTGGTCAAGCTACCCAGGTGTGTGATTGACAGAATTGAGCTTTTGTCACACTGCAGTCATGTTGGCCAGGAACAGTAAGTTTCGTACCATGAATTTTCTCATGCTGTATGCCAAAATTAGGGCAATGTAATGAAAAGAGGCCAAAACAAATCCTTTCCCTTGTACTTTCATATTTTCTTTCTTTTGTGCACACCACAGCCTTCCTGGGGCCCCAGATCTTTTTTCTTCCTTTCCTCTGGTATTCTCTTCAAATGGCTTGGGACAGGTTATATGTATTTTATAACTTACATGTAAGTCACCATTTGTAATGGCACTGCAAGAAATTTGAACTCAAATTTGCAAAATGACCAAATGCATTAAAAAGTCATTTAGGATGTTTTGGTCTGAGCCCTTCAAATGTAATCAAAATTTTGTTACATGCATCACTATGAAAACCAGACAAAAGAAACTTCAAATCAAACTAGGTTGAAATAATTTTAACTGATATAATTTTTACCTGCAATATAATGAAACAAACCTGAGGTATGCACTGTTGTTCATGGGACCAAGAATTCAAAACATGAGCACTACTGTTTGATACAACTACCTTGACCTGCCAATTAACACAAAAACAAGGCATAAATTTCAGTGCAACTACCACTACTGAAATTACACTGTGACAATGTTTGATGTGATCATGGCAAATGCGTATTTCAGAGGCAGTCTATACCCATTGGCCATACACATATACATAGGCCTATATGCCTGTCATAATCCATCGGCTGTAACTTGCACACCTAGTGATAAAGATGGGGATGCAGGCAAATGCAATTTCACAAAGCCTAAGCCCAGTTCCCACTTGTGCGATTATTATTTTTTAATTTTTTTATTTAAATTTATTTAAAATCAATCAACTCAAATTGTATACATACAAAGCAGTTCCACCCGCAAATAGACAACGCTAGTCGAGGCGGGCGGCCTAAGGCTCGAGTAGTCATTACATAAATTACTGTTTACAAAAAGTAGGAGAAAAATTTATTAATAGCTATGATTATAGATAGGTATGATTATAACAATACGCACTAGGTGTTAACAATTTAGCAGGTACAAGTTGTATGCGATAAGCATAACCACAAGCAACATACGTAAATGCAGTAGCATTTTGCTCATTAATTAGTACCTTCTGTTAGGACAAAAGACACTAATCAACAACAAGTTAATGCATCTGCATATGTTTCTTGTGCTTATCGCATAAGTGGGAACTGGGCTTTACCCTTCAAAAAGTTTAGGAATAGCAGGTTGTGAAACCTCTTGCAACAGGGTCATGTGGGATTCGGGATAAGTGACCCAAGTTCAATTTATTTCTCACCATTTACTGTGTAAGTTCACAAATATAAATTAAAATAACAAATTCTCCTCAATAGTTAATGGAATAAAGTAAAACAGAGTGTATACTATATTGAATACATGTGTGTAATGGCCAAAGTAGCAACTGCTTTCGAGTTAGGCACCACAATTCCCCATTCAGTTAGTTGGCTTTGCATCATCACCATCATCATTATTATTAATATTATTATTAAAACTATTCTTGTTATTATTTACATTATGTATTAGTTGAACATAGACCAGTTCACACTCTTGAGTGCATCATGGGTAATAAGGGGAACATACCGGGAAATTCAAAAGTTTGTATGGACATTCAAAGCAAAATAAATTGTCCACGACTCTACTTTCTGGACTTTTGCATTCGTAAACCAAACATGCAAGTTCAAGTTTACAACTGAGATGATTTGGACTCGGTATTTATTCTTTTGAATTCCTAAGTATTGCTGTTTTTTTTTCTCTATACATTTTCTGTAATTTTGTACCTTCCCAATTACAAGAAATGTATGACAGAAACTTTGTTCAATAAAATAATTTCTACAATAGCCATTCTCTCCACCTGTATTCAAAAGTACCTTTAAGCACTTATGTTCTGTTTTATAAAATAAAAGTGCCCGAAATTGCAAATCATGAATTCGTTTTATCGTTTAGAACATCCACACAAACCTTTGAATTTGGCACCATCTTGTCTTGATTACCTATGATGCACTCAAGAGCGTGCGTGAACTGGTCTATTGTTGTTTGTATTATTATTACGTAAAATGCAAATAATTTTGATTTTCCCCTTACCAGGTAATCATTAGGAAAAATATCATACACAATTCTACAGTATTCGACAGCAGCCTCTATACTGCACGTCCAAGAGCTCTTGAAAACAGACGATGAACCACTGTTCCCAGAACTTTTCCCCTTGCCCTTCTTTCCACCGCCGTCAAAATCAATATGTTGCTTTGAAAGTGCCAGGAATTTACAACTATGATCTAAAACGATCACGGTTCTCTTCACTGGGGGTGTTGGTTTTTCATTTTCCATCATCAAAACGGTTCTAATTCGTCAAGAGTAACTTTTGCGCTTATCGTATTAACACGTCGTCCGCCATGATGAAGGCGTGGTTACTCGGAATAGTCTTCCCATACTCCTTAGTAAGAAGTAATAGAACATGTAACGCGCAAGCTGTGACCAGTTACTAGTATAACGCGTGACGCTTGTTGACAGTTTTGATCACCGCGAAGAATCTCATCCTGTGTTGTTTAATAATTTATTTTGACGGTAATGTTCATTTTAGAGCTTTTTCAGGCTTTTGTGATGATCTCGTTGTTTTCAATGAAAAAATAGATAATAGATAATAGTTTCCTTGTCACGCAAACTACCGGGAAATATTTTCTCTGCCTTTTAAATGGTCGCAAAGAGATACACTGTAACATGGAATCCAAAGCACCAAGAAAGTTGAAGGAAGGTTTTCTGGTGAAAAAGGTAAGTTAAGTCTTAATTGATTAAAGGACAGATTGCAGATTTACCTCGAAGAAAGCTGAAGCGCTCTTGCACCGTTTCATCAGCTGTAAGACTGAAACTCTTAAATGATGAAGCTTATTTAAGCTTATATTCCTTTAAATGGCTCCTTGCTTATGTTGTAACCACTTATCTTTTAATGTTTACAAACTATATCGAAATAAGTGGCCCAGCATTCTGTAATTTAGCCTCAATTGCTGCAGTTCCGGTCAGTTAATGTATTACAGTGCTTTAATTAATTGAATGGTTTAATTTAATATAACTTAGGGCTAGATTCTAGAATATCCCTTGACTTATTAGCTTGTGAATAGTGTGTATTGTTATATATGTCTCGTTCTTAAAGAGAAAAAGGCAATATGCAAATAAGTGAACGGGTACTCTGAAATCGCTCCACTGTATGCCATCTGTGTGATGTGCTCGAAATGTTGCCAATATCAGCACTTCCTGAAAATATTGAATATTCATTTTAACAGGGTCATGTTCGCCATAACTGGAAAACTAGGTGGTTCATTTTGTATGACGAGGCGCTAATTTACTGCAAGAAAAAAGACCAGGTACGTATTTAAATACTACATTTACATGACTGTAAGATCATACAATGGTTTGAAATCTTTCAGTTCACCATTGAAATATTCTTATTTTTCATCCAAAAGCAAGACAGCATTTAGCAGCAATTAACCTTGTTCTCAAGAAGCAGGGGACTGGGATAGATTTAGGATAGATTGAATTGTGAAATTAAGCCTGTCAGAAAAGAAGAGCGAACAAACGTTAGTATATTGACCAAATTTGATTATTGTCATTTGTACCGCAAAAGCAGAGTGCACTTTTGAAAATTTACAAGAGCTTTGAACAGTGGTTGGAGGCAAGTAGGCTAACCTCAGTGCTAGGGTTACCCTATCAGGAGGGTCAAGATAGCAAGGGTTTAACAAGCAAAATTTCACAGGCAGGGCTACCCAACAACCTGCATTGGCAGTTCCAGGCATAGAAGTAAGGAAGGGACCCACTTTTAAAACTATTTTTTCTGTCCTGTCACCATTTTGGAGATTTTTCTTGATTTTGAGGCAGTTTTATTACAACCTCCCCTGGATCCATTCACAGTCATCGCAAGTTGTGTTCTTGTAACTGCAGCATTACAATGGAATGCATTGGGAACTGTTAAAAGTAGTTCCAGATAGGTGATTGTTAAGTAGAGCATTTACAAGGTAGCTAGGGTTACCCTGGCACTAGGACTTTTAAACCCTAGCTGCTTTGCACAAGAAAAAAGGAAAAGTGATCACTGATGTGCAAGTTCTAGGGAAACTCTCTTGCTTGGGAAAACCCTGCTTGTAAACAGGGCATATGTAAGGTATCCCATTTCAGGAATAAGTTTTTAAAGCCCACCATTGACCTCATTTTCTCTGGATTTGCTCAAATTTCGTGAACTATAATTTTGACCAATTCTTAGATGCTCTATAGACTGGGACGGTACAAAATGTGGACCCCCCCTTCTGAACCCTTATGGACCCCCCTAACTAGATTAAGAAAGGATGAAAACAATAAATACCTGGTGCGACTTACGGCGGGTCTAAAACATGGCTCACAGGTCACAGGTCACAGGTCACAGGTCAGGTCATTGTTTTACCAACAGTGAAACAACCCTAGCCCCTTGCTAATGCTAACCTTAGGCCTAAATGCTATACTAAGAGGTTAGTATTAGTGAAGGTTAAGGGTTGTTTCAGTATTGGTAAAAACGATAACCTGAGACCTGACCTGTGACCTGTGTTTTAGACCCGCCATAAGTCGCAACAGGTATTTATTGTTGTGATCCTTTCTTAATCTAATCAGGGGGGTCCAGAAGGGGGCTCCACATTTTGTACCATCCCCTATAGACTGTCAAAACCTAATCAATCTTTACCAAGTGTACCCAGTGTGCTGCTTGTTTAGAACGTGGCTTGTAGTTACCAGAAAATTTTCAAACGGAACTTACTTTGTGTTTAGGTCTCTTACAACTTTTCTTTTTTTTTTTTACTTTCTGGATTTCTAATTTTCTTCATTTTGTTGAAATATCATTGACAGATCATGCAAACAACTGGAGAGATTCCTCTTCAGGGCTGTTTTTTAGTTTCTCCTTGCAACGAATATACCAAAAAGGAGGTAATACAAAGTACAGCTGCCTTATTGTGCTTTTCATCATTATTAAACCCTCAGGCTCACTTTAAAATTAAAATAATGTTAAACATTCTTTAACCTTGTGTGGTGTATTTCAGGGTGTTTTCAGGTTAACAACCAAGGAAAATATAGAGTACTTGGTTCAAGCAGCAAATAATGATGAGTGTGAAGAGTGGACCACAGCAATTGCAAATGCAATCAGGAGATTAGAGATCAAGTATAAGGTACATCATTAAGTGAGGAATTTCACAGAACCTTCATCTCATAGGAGTAGCCAGCTGCTTGGTGTTATTTTAATTCATCCCAATTAATTTTCAATACCTTCCTCCGGATTTGCTTTTGGCAGAAGTTGTGAGGTTCATTTGTATGTTGTGTTTCCCTTTATATGTATAGTTTCCTTTTCATAGCACACAGAATCTGAAGTGATTAGCAAACACATTTACTCTACGCCAGCTGAACAGTTTTCTCCCACCCAGTTAAGGTACATCTTGCTTTGTATGGTTGTGTGGTCTTCAATCCCAGGCAGAGGGAGAGTTTAAATACTTTACATGCAAGCCTTGTACATTTTCAGAGAAATAGTGGAAGCCATGCAAGATGCTGATGCTGGAATACCTCTTGACACACATGTGTGTTCAAAAGATGACAAAGTACACAAGCTCTGTTTTACAGGTGGGACTATTCCTACTTTTTCATTTATTTTCCAAATGATGTGTTGCAATTTTGATACTTTCACTTACAGATATTAAAGATAAGGGGCTGGTTATTTAAACAAAGTCTAACTTAGATCACGGTTTACAACAATCGTTCATTTCTGCTCTGCTCTCGCCTTTTCTACACTGTTTTCCACAATGAACAGCCTTTATGTACTAGTATTGGCCAACGTGAAAATGACTGCAAATGTGGTTTTGTTAAATGCCAGCTAAGCTCTAAATAACTGGCCCTAGGAGTTTGTGATCAGTAGGTATGCAATTTTGTGGCAGGCTTTAGTAATGCATAATCGTGTCCAGATTCAAAGGGTTTTGACAGCATTATTAACTTCTGTGTGCAGGAATTCAAGTCATTGACTGGCTGCTCAAATGGTCATTTGTGTCCAATAGAGAAACAGGAGTCAACTTAGCTTCCACGCTATTAAAAGATGCCCATCTTCGGCCTGTTGGTCTGAGAAGCAAAACTTCATTTAAGAGGAAAAAGGAGTTTGAAAATGCAACCACTTTTCTGGATGAGACAGATGCACTTTACCGATTTGTAAGTGCCCAGCAGGCCTTGTCATGATTGACACTTACATAAACTGGGATATGTTGACTTGAAATTTTACATTTAAGTAATAGAGGATTTTTTCCGTGTTTACATAGCCTCATGTAAACACAAGAAGGGGTTGGGAGAATTCGAGACTGTTATGCAAACCCCGAGACGCAGTCGAGGGTTTGCATAACTGTCGAGAATTCTCCCAACCCCTCGGGTGTTTACATGAGGCTATGTAAACACGGAAAAAAGTCCTCCATTGCTTTTATAAAATATTTCTCAAAAATAATTCGACAAATGAAGGAAAATGCTGTTTGTTTTACTTCTTGATTGAAACAGGTTTTCTCGATACACGCTCATATTTCCTACCAGCCAATCAAAATGCGCGTTTGACAACACAACCAATCGAAATTCGTGTGATGTCACAACGGTGTTTACATACTCTCATCTAAACACACCTATTGACCAATGAGAGCACGCATACTATCCTAATTATTTAATATTTATTTATTTATGTACCTTAGCTTCATGTTAAAGCATTTTACTCCTTGTGCCAAAAGAAATAACTAAGAGCTCTTCTTCTTTTCATAGAGCGGCTTTCAAATGACTGTCGAAAGTACCCACTGTCATGAAATTTCTGTTGAAATCCACACAATTAAAATCAATCTTTTGTGATCCAATGGCATATTTAAGTTCCTTTTTTTGGTACAGTCTGCATTGAGGTTCAACAGCCAGATTGAATTTCCTGACTGGGAATATTCTGACGATTCCAGTGATTCAGATGACGAGATCCCAAGAAGTCAGGTAATGGGCTTAAGAGTGCTGTTAGTTTTTCACTGAAAATTTGAAGTGACTTTTGATGTCACCTCTGACCTTTCCCTGTTCGTGGTGGTCGATCTAAATTGACACCCCTGCTTTAAGTGGTTGACTTTCAAATTTCATTAGCTGGTAAATATAATTTGGTCAAATTTAAGGTACTGGAAATCATCATTCAATTTTACTTTCATGTGGCATTAAATACAACTTTGCACATGACCATTTTAATTAAACTTGACCCTTGATGTATTTTAAATTCACTTTAAAATTGACTTTACCTCACAATGGCATAAATTTGAAGCTGACTTGATCCTTCTTTTAGTGTGGAGCTATCAGGGGTAATGTTGTAAAACAAGGCTTCCTACAGAAAAAGGTACATGTACCTCATTGTTTCCTTTAGTGGTTATAACTTTCTTCACTTATTTGCTTCTTTGTTTGTGTATTGATTGAGTGACTGCCTGACTGGTTGATTTATTGATTGTCTCACAAAATATAAAATTACAATGAGAGACCAAAGCCAAGGAGCTTGGCTAGTACATGGCATAGGTCAGTAATGCAAGAATTACAAATTAAGATGCTCTAGTTAACGAAGACAGGTATCCTGTCAAATTTTCAAATTTGAAAGGAATTTATCATGATGTAGGGCCAAGAACCTAGGTACCAAATGAAGGTTTACATAACAAGGAGGTCTTGATGCCAAACATCAAGTAGTGGATGGGCTAAATTCAAATTGCACAGATACTGAAATCATTTTATTTTAGGGACATGTTCGCCACAACTGGAAAACCAGAAAATTTATTTTGTGCACTGAGCCAGCCACATTGTTTTACTGCCGACCTACTAAGGTAGGAAAGTAAACCTCTGTTCACCAGGGCATTCCAGCCCAAAAAGTGATCAGCAGCTATCAAACTCTATATTTTTTCCATTTGTTGGTACTCTTCAGTGAGCTGTGAATGATCTGTGTTGTGTTTGTAGGCTTCTTTGCCAGTTGGCCAAATAAAGCTGCAAAGCAGTGAAACAAAACCCATCTACAGTGAGGATGATTCCACTCAATGTGATCCTGGTAATAGTGAGTTTGTTTATACTTCATTTGTATTGAGTGTCATTTCCGTATAGAGTTGATTTAAATCATATTTTGGAAACGTGAACTTGAGTAACTAAACTTGTAAGCAGCTGTGAGATGAAAAATTGGAGTTTTTTGGTGAAACTTCAAACCCAACCCATTGACTCATGTGCAATGAGGAACATTTTCTGACTGTTTAGAGTGTGAAATAAAGCTACAATATTCGCCTGATTTACGCGTTAAGTTGCGCAAAACGTTGGCTTATTCTGGTCACATCTTGCGCCGGTACTTCTATTTAACTGCGACGCCCACCTTACCCCTACCCCCCTCCCTATCCCCCTCCCCCTATTCCCCTTCCCCCTATTCCCCTTCCCTATCCCCCTCCCCCTAATCCCCTCCCCCTATCCTGCTTCATACATTTATTCATTCAACTTCAATATTTTTTTCTTTGTCACCGTCAATTTACACAGGCAACGGGAAGCAAACAATAGAATATACATTTCTCCTACGCACACGAAAAGGAATCAAGTATATCTTTCGAGCAGCGTCCGAGGAAGACAGAATGGATTGGGTGCAAACGCTACAAACCGTTTGTGAAAATTCATAAACATGATTGGAGGAGAAAGATTTAGACAAAAAGTAAATTCAATAAGTTTTATAGCTTCACCAAAAGATTTAATATTTAAAAAATTCAGATTGTAATTATGGCAACTTAAAATGTTACACAGGTGTTAATAATGGAGGCACGAAATGAGAATAAAGATTACTGGTAACTGCGCATGCG
This sequence comes from Astreopora myriophthalma, assembly GCA_014634185.1. Lineage (NCBI taxonomy): Eukaryota > Metazoa > Cnidaria > Anthozoa > Scleractinia > Acroporidae > Astreopora > Astreopora myriophthalma. The sequence continues at coordinate 109,115 of BLFK01000391.1, read as the reverse complement.
TGCTAAATGGAGTTACTCATTGAGGCGGTGAATAGGTGTGCGGATCGGCGAAAAGGCGCACGGAATGCGGCATTTGCGATAAATTAAGCAGAATCGCGGATTTAAAAACACTTCGATAGGATCAAATGAAATTTCGAACTCTGTTAGTCTATAAGTTTTCAGTCGGACTTGGTTAGTATGTTGCCGGTTTGTTGACCAATTTTAAAGTAGTGTGGATACTAATTTGAACGAAACAACAAACAACAACAAATCTTTATTTATAATAATAGTTATTGACATATAATAATAACCTTCCCGCAAATAGCAGTGCCAATCGAGGTGGGAGGGTGTACAAAGATATTTAATATTACATATTTACTTAAAGCTGAAAATTAGCTGCAATTATTGTGTGGAAAATCAAACAGTAAATTTTACTTTAGGCAACCTCGTAATAAGTTCAGATACACCAATATATTCATTTTCTGATTCTAAAATATTAAGTAGAGACACACGTAATTCCTTTTTAAACCTACTTTTATTGACATGACGTAATTTCAGAGGTAAACTGTTCCAAACACAGGTGCCGGAACGCGAAAACGAGTGTTTTTGAATTTCAAGTCTAGAAGATTTAACGTAATAGTTTCCTCTAGTGGCTGATCTTGTGCCGTAACCATGCACATTTCCTGCTTTCGTAAAAAGCTGCTGAATTAAAGAAGGAGCCTCATTAGTAGAAATATCTTACATTAGACTTGCCGTTTTTTCAAAATAAATCATCTGAATAGGGAGGAAATTGGACTTAAGGAAAAGAGGAATAGCATGTTCACTTGTTGTTTATCCGTAAAATACATAAGTCTTAAGGCGCGCTTTTGAAGTAGAAGCAATTTGTTTATAAGATACTTTACAGCACGGGCCCCAAGCAACAACTCCGTAGGACAAATAAGGTAAAATTAGAGAGTATAGAAAAAGGGACATGATGACGGAGTCTTGCAATAATTCCAACAGTTTTACTGATTCTTAGAGCGATGTGATCAATGTGATACTTCCAGCTAAGATATGGATCAATTAAAACTCCTAAATATTTAACGTGTGTTTTGCACTCTAGAGCTACTAAACGTTGAGAGTTATCGTCGAAGAGTTTGATCGTGGGCAGCGGATCAGCATATTTGCATGCCCATCATTGCCCATAGCTTGATCGATGGACTGTAAACTTTACTTCACCTGGGCCGTATCTTTCTTACAGGATACATAGAAACAACTAGTCAACTAGATAGAGCTTAGTCGTTGAATATTTCGGAATAAGTGGGCTTACGGAATTCAAAAAGCTCATAATCAAAGTCGTAAATCTTCCTTAATTGCGCGAATTCCCTTCCTGTTATTTGCGAAAAGAATTTTTTCATCAACGCTTTAGTTTCCCGTCCATTACTACTTTTGCCTACATCAGGAAACACGACCTTATTACTCGCTCCCATAATCTCAAGCGCGCGTGCTGCGTCTGATTTCAAAGTGTCGTATTTACCGATGAAATCATACTTAATGCTGCAAGGAGCGCATACATCATGTTGTCGGTTCCAATGTATGTCTAACTTTTCTCCAAGGCGTAAATCGATCAAGTATTTTACAAATTCACTAAATGTGGCATAATCATCGTCTGTAGTGCAATTCCGATATTTCTTTATGATATCCGCGCCAAAGCGTTTTTGAAAAATCCTCTTGTGAAATTCAGTGGTAAACTTGTTCCTGTAGGCCGACAGTACACGTTCTAGAGGCTCTCGAACAAACAAAATTTTTTTGTAGGTTTGCAGTTTACGAGTGATTTCCTCAGCAGGATGTTTGTCCAAAGTATCTAAAAGCCGCGAGTTGTGGGCTGTTTTTCCAGAAATTTCGGCAGTATTGTTAAAATGACCATTTAGGACAAGAAAAGTGCGTTTCCAATTTCCACACGCTACTTTTGGGACAAAACATAACAGAGTTTTGTAGCGATTAGACACAAGAATATTGGCCAATATGGAGTTGAATGGAATGGCACCCTTTACTTCACCGTATTTACTCTTGCATTTAGATTCAATCCTGCGTTGGAATTTGGTCATTTCGAGGAAGATCTGAAATAGGAACAAAGAAATAGATTGTTGAGTTATATTACTCAATTATTATTTCTTCGACGAAGGACGCTTCTACTTAACAATTAGACTACAAGTTCGAGTCTTCTATGAGCCAATGGATGGTCAAGGAGGCACGTAGCGCCGAGTTGAATATTTGACTCATAGAAAACGAGAACGAGTAGTCTAATAGACCATTTCCGAATTGCTGTTTGCCTCTGTTTCAAAGCGAGTCTTGGTGCTAAACCATTCAAATGATAATGAGTTTGATTTGCATGAAAATGCAAAACTCATTATCATTTGAATGGTGTAGCACCAAGACTCGCTTTGAAACAGAGGCAAACAGCAATTCGGAAATGGCCTATTGGTTTGGTAGAGATCCACTCGCATACTATCTTCCAATTCATTCCAATTTTTATTGATTTGAAGATTTGAAGAAGCCGCCATTGTTTTGTTTTTTTGCTACTCATTATCTATCACTCGTTAGTATAAATCTACTAGCGTTCTATCACGAATGCCGTTCTCTGATTGGCTACGCTACTCGCTATCTATTCTGTGATAGATAGCGAGTAACGGTTTTCAACAAAATGGCGGCCACTTCGTCGCGTTTTCGAAGTGTTTCGAAGTGTCTGCGCTGAGGATATAGATAATTTACTTGTTTAGTTTTGAACGAGTAGTAGATTTATACTAAAACTGCGCCCTCGTCAGCTATCACGCGATAGAAATCTCGAGCTCATAATCTAATTGTTTAATAGATAGCGAGCAGCGAGCCATTCAGATTACAGAATTTGTGATAGTATGGGAGTAGATTTCCACTGAAATTGGATGGGAAAACATTAGTTTCATGCGATGGGTTCCGTGTGTAGTAATAGCCTACTTTGCTAATGCTGAGTTCCCAGCGAATCCTGGGTAGTTTCAATTTGATGGCCAATAAGTTCGCTGGGAACTAAGCATTAGCAAAGTAGACTATAACTACACAGGACGCCCAGCGCATGAANNCCCCCCCCCCCCCCCCTCAGAAGGCTGGAATTACTAAAGATTCCCATAAAAGTATTCTATTAAAAATCGGGCTGTTCGTCGGAGCACCCTATTCGACGGCCATTTTGAATAACTTATTTGGAATGGCTCACAGAAAATGCCACTTAGAACACACTCAATTTTAAATCCATGATCTCTGGAATTTCATCGTATTTTGCGGTTAGTGGAATTTTGGCCACTTATGCATTTGTATTCTGAATTTATCTGTAGTGGCCCGGCAAGTAGCACGTAGTGCGCTAAGTGTAAGCGTATTTGACAAGGAAATGAAGTTTCTTACTTCTTTCAATACAGAACACCTGCTCTTACCGAATTTATCCCAGGAGAAAACAACATGTGATAAGCGCCATTGGCCGGAGATGGATTGTCGACTTCTATACTAAAGACGTCGAAAACTTGAGTAGCGAATGTTCTCTTTACAGAACCGAGCGGAAATTTTCTATCCCTTCATCTCTGTGAATCGGTTTCGCACTCTAACTGATTATTTCTCATCAGTTTAGCGCATACTACGTTCGCCTATACTCTACTTATATCCTTTTACGGTAAATTTATTTCCCGCTCTCTTTTTGTTTTGTTTCATAATGCTCTTCGATTGCTTAACAGTCAAATAAAAGCAGCCCGATAACATTTCCTTCCTGAATAAATGTTGTTTACCTGGACAACAATGCTTCCTCAAACTTGGACAAAGGTGTGTTTTACTTACATACAATCTAAAACTTCGAAACGAACAAGAAAAGCTCAAAAACATGGAGTAAGCTTGTCAAGTCATCGTACTCTTTCAAATTAAGTGAGTTGGTGCCACACCCTTGAATCAAACGTTTCGAGGAAAAAATCCCTGTGACTACGATGGTCCAATTTTTTTTGTCGTTTAGTCCTGTTGCGTCCTAAACGCAGCGCTCGTTGACGTCTTGGTTTCTACTGTTGTCGATTATTTGTTTTTTAATATATATTTTTTTTACACAAAACCTTGGGCTAATGACTCGTAATTCAACACGTTTTGGGCCTGACCTCTGCACGTGTACATGATGTACACGTGCAGAGGTCAGGCCCAAAACGGATTTCGAGTCTCGACAAACCTCCCTGTCTTTGATTAGTGCATCGTACAAGACGCACTGGAGCCCATACATGAACTAGCGACGAGTTTACTGCCGCACGAAACGGGCAGCAAAGCTAGGCACCCAGTTTAGCGAAAGGCTCATTAATGCGGCATCCAGTACTTACTGCTTCTAACTGTTGCTTTCCATTTGACTCTGCTGCATGATTATTGATCCCTAGACAAATGATAAGCTGAATGAGTACTGGCTCGGTAAAAAAAAAAACTTCTAACCTTCGTAACGTAATGTAGCTTTACAGCGCTAACTGCTGCCCTCTTAACTCCCGGCAGACATATATAAATCTCACAATCGCATTGCACAATGAAGAAAACACGTACCTTTCCCGCGGTTTTCTTTCGTCTTTTTCACCGGATTAAATGGCGATTGATATCTGCCGAGAAACACAAAATATACGACACACGCAAAAAGCGCAAACAAAACTATTCCATTTGGAGGCCGATTATGAAGTCGCCAAAAAATCGACCTCATTTTGAAACTTTCGCCAGCTTGCAAGGCCGGAAGAGTAGTCACTGTGATATAAAGAAAACGGTTTTTTGTAAATTACGCCCTCTAGATTTAAGGACTGGCTTTTGTTTTCCAATGAAGCAATTATAACAATCAATTAAAACAATCAGTCCCACAAAGCAATGGGTGATGGCACTTTTCGAGCCCACGGTTGGTTCAATTTATGGTTTCAACTAAACGAAAGTTGGGCACCTTCTGTGAGTACCGGAGCACAGATTACGTAAGCTTACGTAAAACAAAAGAAATAAAAGACAGGAAACAAAACAACTCCAAATAAAGACTATTCCCAAGTTACCAAAAATACAAAGCTTTCCGGTAGTTAAAAACCATGAAAATCGCCAAGCTACCGTATTTATTACAAGAGCACAGCCCCCAAATTTGATTTTTATCAGTGGCTTGAACTGATTGTTATCCCAGCCAGGATTGTTTCTGGAATACAAGTCAGGTGAATGAGTGAATAGGCGCCATGATTGTTTTCGTATTCTTATGCAGATCAGAAACTGATAATATTTTGCTAACATTATCATGGGTTTCTGAGACGCTGTGGAAGCGTATATACTTGGGCGTTGTTGTCTGTATAGATCGGTGTAAACCCTCGTTTTCATGGAATTTTACACTCAAACTTTGGTTATCTCTTTGTTCACTTTCAATCTCGATCCCAGAGCCCAATTTTCTTTTGATCAGCACCAAGAACACGGAGTCTGGCTAGTTCCAAAGCAGAAAGTCCGCAAATCACGGACTTACGGCCCATCCACGGAGACTCAAAAGTTTGAAGCAAAGACGGTTACAAAATGGACCTTCACTGCGACTGCGCATCAAATGGCTGTGGCCAGAGTCCGTGTTCTTGGTGCTGACCAAAGGAAAAGCGGGCTCTGGGAACGAGATCGGCTCACTTCGGGCAAAATAGTAAGGTTAACACCTTAACAAAATGGCCGAAAATAGCCAATTTCACTGCCTCTGCGGTTATGACCAAAACTTTGCTTCTAACGCTCCCAGAGATTCCTTTCTTGGTGTAAATTAAACTAGAGGCCTTAAACGTTTGAGAAAAGTCCATTATAGGTCTGTCAGACCTTGTTTTCATGGAATTTTACAAACTTTAATTTACCTTGAACTAGCTCGTTGCACTTTTTAGAACTTCATGCCAGCCATTTAGTAGCGGCGGATGAATATAAGCAAACTTTCATTGTTGTGCACAAAGTACTTAGACTCAAAGGTTTGCCACTTTAAGTATGACTGGAATTTGAAACGTGCACCTTTAACAGCAAAGGAAACAAAGGCCATTTCCAATGTCGCGAGCTGACATCTTCGCTTGCAAATAGGACTACTTAGTGCACTTAATAAGTCAATCCAACCATCTAGGTTTTGTCGGTATCACTGATACGCGTTTGATGGAAAAGCCTTGCCACTGACAAACAAACAATTAAGTACAGGTGAGGCAAATGCTCAAGCTCACTACGTCTCCCAAGTGGTGACAAGTTTACGAAAGGATTTTTAGTGAAAATCGAGACAAACTAGCCGGCGGTAAGAGGTAAAGCAGGCGGCGGTATACCGCCAGTAACCGACTTCTGTTGAAACCACTGCAAGTAAACCCCGCTTTACTTGGCTGGGTGTCAAGCGTTGCAACATTACAGCACCGCTTCTTAAACGTTAAAACGTTTAGCAGGAAGTTAAATCAGGTTTTGAAGGATGTCCCATAATCGGATGAGAAAACTTTAATTCGGTTTCTTTTCAATATAAATAAAATTACATGATTTACAATTTACTTGTACTTCTGCTAACATAACTTTGGAACAAGTTTTATTCAGGGGAGGGGTATAAGGACAAACACCCTTTCTTTCCCTAACACCACTACCCACCCATCTACACCTACGGATAGCTCCCTTCTTGGCTACCGCAAGGATAACCAGTATCCTTTTCCGTTTTATTGCGCAAACAAAATCCTCGTCACCTCTTGACTTTGTACTCAGAAAAAAAAACACTAAAATCTCAATTTTTAAAAACAACTGAAAGGCCCCTAGGCCAGTGGAAATATCTGTTCTGTGTGAGAGCAAGGGAAACTATAGTTCAAACCTGTTTGAAGTACCTCTAAAGACCGATCACTTTTCGGAAGATTTCAGAACATTTGTCTTTCGACCGGTCGAACGGGAAATTTATCTTAAGGAAAACGTCGAGGCTATAAAGGAGACCGGCTCCGAGAATATCAGTTTTGTTTTTCAAATGTTTCTCATTATTATTTTTAAAATCTGAATAGCATGTCAGCCTCATGCATGACACATCACAAGGAAACTCAACTGCGATAAAGTAACGACCAAATTCAACAAGTTTGGGCCCGATTATATGACGGATTTCGGACCCTTAAGGCGCTGTTGCATTAGGCAATTTTTCGTGCAACTAATCTGGCAACAAAATCGCGAGACAAGTTGCACGAAAAATTGCCTAGTGTAACAGCGCCTTTACTATGATATGAACTAAAATGCCGTAACAGCAAAGGAATGAATCATCTCGCAGTATTCGGCTCTACTCTTCGTCTTTTTATGTTTTCTGTGAAAAGAGGAATGCGAAAAAAATGACCAAAAATGTATTATAATTACATTTAAGTGGCATTTTCCATACAAAGCATTAAAATTACCTGGTTGAATGGTGTGTACGGAACTGGCATTTTTGCTTGGAGCTGGATGAAACGTTTTTGAGCAAAACGTCGATTGCTTGTTGATTGCTCTCGGGTTGTCGTAGCTAATATTACTTGGGTTTGAATTAAATGCAGCCAACACGGGTTGGTGGCCGTGGCCATTTCTACAACAAAAGAGGATGGAGATAAGACAATGATCGCAACGACCAAGTGCACCTCTTGCTATTACATTGAGTGGGAGGGAATCATCACACATGAACTTAAACTGGAGCATACAGTGCCTTTTCACATGAAGGAGGCGGATCTATCTTGTCCAAAATCTGAGTAAGTTCAGACAATTGAGTTTAAAAAAAAAATTAGTTTATACATTTATCTGTGCGTTTTACCGCGTTATGATGCACTTATTACGTAACTTGAGACATTTGGGCTGGGGGGTACCAAAGCTCCTTCCTTGTGGCAAGTTTATGAACTGACCCCGCCTTTCAGGCTCGGTCCATAAACTTTCAGTAAAGGAACTCGACCAATATTTCCCCAATACGGACCTCACGTCAGTTCAATGACATCTATTTTATTTAGAGGGGGTGACACTTGACAGTTTTAACAACTGATAAACTTGCGGCAAGTCCCAAGTCCTTGTGGACACTCTCCAGGTCGAATTGGAATTTGGAAATGTTGGTTTTTGAGGGGAGGGGAAAACCAGGGTCCGGGTTACCCGGAGAAAAACCTCTCGGAGCAGAGAAGAGAACCAACAACAAACAACGCTGTAAACTGCTGCTCATAAGCCCTGGGCTTATATGACTTTGTAAAGGGTTTTGGATGGGCTCATAAACGGGGTGGAGGGGGGGAGGGGGCTTATATCCAGGGTGGTTATAAGCGAAGTTTAAAAACAAAACGTTTTGAAAAATGCTACGGCAGTGTTGACCGAAATACGTTTTTCACTTAGTGCCTTTCAATTAAGCTTAAATTCATTCATTTACTAGAGGAGGGGCTTGTATCCATGGGGGGGAGGCTTACAACCGGATGTATTTTTTTGGTTTACAGGTAGATGGGCCTTTAACAGGGAGAGCTTATAACCGGGGGCGGGGGGCTTATAAGCAGCAGTTCACGGTATGGCGTCATCAGCATTTGAACCTGGGCCACCCTGATGGAAGGCAAGTGCTCTCAACACTGTGCCATCCCTGCTTCCTTTCGATACTCATTGAAAACAGTTTTTAAATCGGTTTCACTGCAGATTTCCGGCTTCTGGTTGCTCTGGGATGGGAGTTCACAAAGGTGTGTGCGCACTGGTAGTTACAGGAAAAATCGACAAAATGGATTTTATTTTACATTATATTTAAGCACTTTACCTGGTGAAATCATTTACACTGCATCTTTTATCAGGCTGATTTTCAAGGTTGGGTTCTGGTCTCATCAAGAATTCATCGCTGCAAGATATCAGAGCCTCTTCCAAGCCAAATGATTGATTCCACAAAATTGGGTCATCTTTAATGGAAAGTCATAATAAAGATAAGATCAAGTACTTAAGAAATCCTCGGAAATCACAGGAAAAATTAAATTTCAAACATCACCTTCTGGAATAACATTGAAGTGGTCTTGTTGGCCACTGTGATTGTCTCTGGATTCATGTGTCCTATTTTCAGTGGGCGTGGTCACTGAAGAGGTACAGTTCTTTCTGGGTGGAAGCAAGGCAGGGGTGGAGACTGCCAAGGGTGTTCTAACCGGGGCTAGACAGGGTGACACTTTTTGTTGTTTACTTGGAACTTCTGCAGAAGTCCTAAATTGATTTCGTTTTCTTGTGTTTGAATTCATATCTTCAAGTGTTATTGCAATGTTGTTTGCTGTGCCAGAAATGAGTCCGTCAAGTGAGCTGTTGTCGGGGCTTTTGGAGAAAGAAATTACTTTGCCTTGTCCATTGTTTCTGGAGCTGCTACCTGAAAAATTATTGAACTGACATATTCAGTGTAAAGCCACTTCATTCAAAAGACTTCTTTATTCATTGTGCATGGTGCAAATTTGAATCCTTCTCCTTCAAACATTAACTAGTTGCAGACAAATTGAACAGTTCTACAAAATAACCAAACTCTCCTCATGGAAGAATATTGTAAATTCTGTGGGGCAGAATGGAATGGATGAATCTTATGTAGAACTTTCAGAGGGCTTGGGAATTAAAACCTAAAAACCTTCTGTAGGGAGGGGGTGTGCACACTTCGTAGAACAACGAAATTGACCATTTGCTGACTAGGTGGAATCAATAAGCAGAAAAATTTGCCAGTGATGCTTTTAGACATGGCTATTGTAAAATCAGTGTTCCAGATAAGTTTCAAAGGCAGGGTGCCCACATGACGGGAATTCTCAATGGGTCAATACCTTTGGGTCTCCACAAGTTTTCAGTCCAATTTTATTGGATTTCTTGACCCAACGCCTGTCTCTTATCTGGAACTTTAAAAAAATTGTTTCATCTCAAAGTCCTATTGATACATACATGTATTTTCATTTGCCATCCCAGACTGCTTGGCATTCTGCAACTTTGACATGACTATCTCTCCTGGCCTTCGCATGACAGTTACATCATATTGAATACTTTCCTAGCAAAATCACATTTAACCAGAACTTAAAAGTATAAATTAAAGTATACTTGAAAAGTGACTAAAAATTATGTACGTAAGTGATAAAGACATTTCAGGCTAAACCAGGACACATACTTACTGTTTTGGGTTGTTTTATGACGAACTTTAAGTAATCTTTATCACTAATACAATTGCCAAGTGCTTGTCCAAAACTCCTATGCAATGAATTTTATAAGGAAAAAAATTTGAAAGAGACCAAATGAATTAACATACAAGGTACTGCACATCTAATACATGGACTAAGAGTGATGATCAAAAGGTTTGGAGCAAAATTAACATTCCCTGCAATGGTTGGGTCAGTGTTTTGTTAATTTTGTCAATTCCACATTGTGATAAACAGCAATAGGATTTTGCAGTGTTCCACCTGTCACAATTCGCGCATAAAAAAGAGGGAAAATAAACGAAAACAAATGGAAGAAAAACTCTTTTTGGCCTCTTTCTGTCCTATATACCATAAATTGGGACAGTTCACGACAGAGCCCAAGCACCATCTATTCCAACATTCCAAGTCACATACATGAGCTATGCCTATTGTAACTTGCAAGTGAAACAAAATCCATGCTTACTTGAGAGCTCTCTTCAGTCCATCTGTCACAGCTTCTTTTCTTGCTTTTTCTAATGATAAAGCTTTGGACTTCATCCCCTCTGAGACACCATAACCAATATCTTCATGGAAAACTCCATCCTGCAATGCATCCAAACATTAGTAGACAGTGGCATACTAGCAAAGGCACAGGGGTCAACTGTTTAAAACATATTTGACTTGTGGTCACCATACCGAAATAAATAACCTGGAGGGTGCAGGGGGGGGGGGGGGG
>BLFK01000391.1:89305-96805 GCA_014634185.1 Astreopora myriophthalma | reverse complement strand
TCCGCAATCTTGACTCTGATCTTAATCCTGCCCGCACATCTGAGGAAAGAGCTGAGCAAAATATCTCACAAGCCAGCTAACTCAGCCATTTCCTCTAATGTGCCACAATGTCTTGGTGAGGAATTCCCCTTGCAAGGCCATGGGGACAATATTTTCCTCAAGGCCTCAAGAGGCAAAAATCTAACCAAAACTTAACTGCAACCTACAGGAAATGGCTAAGCTAATTGCCTAATGTCTCACAAGGAATTTAATATTTTGCTCAGCTCTTCCCTCATCAGGTTTGTGGCAGGGTTTATGCCAGCTTCTCATGTGCTTAGCAACCTCCTGCATGCACCATTTAACAATTAGACTTCGTGTTTGATTTTTCAATAGAGTCAATAGACAGTCAATGAGGTGCATGGTGCCAAGTTGACTGTTTGACTCACAGAAAACGAGAATGAGCGATCTAATATTTTCGTAGAAATCCATGTATATAGTTCCTTCAAAATCAGTCCAGTTGTTATTGATTTTAAGATTTCAGGTCGCCACTGTTTTGTTTTTGTCAAAACACCGGCTTTTTTAGTACTCACTATCTATCACTTAAAATTTCTCCTCACAGTTTCCGATCCGTCCCACAAGTCTTCCGTGATGGTTTTTTGGCACCCGCTTCCTCTCCCCAACGCATAACGCCACATTGGCACTGCACAACACTATGCATCTCAAAAAGTGTGACCACTTACGATGTACGAAAGGTTTATTACTTCTCACTAATCTAATATTTATGAAGTTTAGCTCACTTTTTGTCCTCCTGCCCCAGCCCTTTGACTTATATATTCTGGGCCGAGCTTTTTGTTTAATGCATTTTGAATAGCCTCGTATTCTTCGGCGGTAAAATTTGTCTGAGAAAGAACGACCAATGTTGAAGTCAGAATAACGTTAACTGTAGTGGTACAAAATATGACCATAACATGGTGATTTGCGAATGTCAAGTTGATCTTCGATACACTTACATTTCCAAATGAAGGCTCAGATGTCTTATCCCTGTTACCCATTGCGAAAAAATACTTTCATGCAAAAATAAAGCTACGAATTTAACTTTTTAGTGCGAAAAACCTGGCACCATTTGAAAAGTTTAAAAGTTGTTTGAAATTAGATAGCATTGGCCACTGACCAATCAGAATTCAGCAAATACAAGGCGTTATGGGATACAAAAAGGCTATTGACCTCTTTCGAGCCAATGAGATTAATTAATTTCATCCGGGTTTGTTTACAATAAAATGGCGTCCAATTCGAAGAAGTAGTAAGTTTGGTGCTTACTTCTGCAAATAATTTCTACCGGAAATTTCGTGACTTTTTCATAGTTGTCAGGAAAAGCACATCCTCTGCCATCCTTTTAATTTGCTGTATGCATAAATAGTGAAATACACGAATTTGAGGGTGATCAGTCCGGCGGGAGAGATTTCTTCTAGCGAACTCTGATAGATCGGTACAATTACAGGAGAGAATTGTTGTAGTATTTAAAGCTCATGGCGAAAAACGAAGAGAATTCTTCAGGTACTGTGTTCGATTGTCTATTCATGATGTAAATTAAGACAGATAGGGAAAGGAAAGAGAAAAAAGGCCGGTCACTGTCTGAGGGTCTCACTGTCGGCCGTATAAAGTATAAAGTGTTCAAGCCATTCCAAATCATCACAATTGTTTTGCATAATTAGATTGCGAGCAGAGTTTCCAAGGGTAGCATGAAATAAAAGAGCTGATATTTTTTGTTGCTGTTGTTGTTTTTTTCACAAGAACAACTTTTCCATTTTTCACTGTTAAAGCAATTTGCCTTAACTCCGATTGAGGGAACCTTATTAAAATAACCACTTTTGACAATGCAAGTCTGCAAACAAATATTCTATTTTATTTTTTCTCAGTGCATGAGCAGGCGGAATTCAACAAATCCTGCAATCTGATTGGTTCCAGGAGCGGGCGGAATTTTCTCATCCAGCCCGCTCACTGCAAGCAGAATCGTTTGCATTCTTACAGCCCTAAAATGTTCAGGTCTTTCGCACACCTTTCGCTGTGTTTTAGAAAAAGATAAAAATGTTATTCACCAACCTAGGTCTGTCCATATTGGGAAAAACTGTGCCCTCTGTCTTGAGTACTGTCTGAGGACTGTGGCCCCGGGTGGTATCCAAGGCCTTGGGCACAGTTTCCCCAATACAGACCTCCTGGCTGGTGAATAACCCCTATATATTAGCTGCGGAAATCATTAATTAAGCTTAATGAAGTGATGATGAAGAAGTCTGTGAAGGATGATGAGTGTCTTAACAATGATGATGATGATGATGATGACGATGATGACGATGATGATCTACTTTCATACCATGTTAATTTTTTTCGGTGTTATCATTCAACAGCTTTTCATAAAGAAGCATACTAACATTACTCTCAATTTTTGTTTGCATAGGGGTCAGAAGTGCTAGAGTGCGTCTGGATGTATTGCTGAAAGATCTTAGCAAAAAAACGGAAGAGAGGTATGTTAATTTTCTTCTAGTTTACTCTTGAAAACTCAGCAAATGATAAAGATCTATAAAGGAGAAAAGTTGCCCTAAGACTAGAATTTAATGTGCATTTTTATTTCAGCAATGAAGGTGAAACTAGCTCTGCAGGAGGAAGGTCAGCAGGCAATGGCTTTTTATAATTTATTTATTTATTTTTTTTTTTGGAGTAAAGGCAATTACATTACAGAACAATGTTAAATTCCCAAAGTCATGCAGAGGTCATCATTTTTCCTAAATTCACTCCTAAGTTGTTGTACAGTGAATGGTAATGATTATTTTTCAAAATGACTAATCGGCATCTCAAAGTTATTTGCCTTTGTTATTTGCAGTTCAGCATCATTTCAGATGCCACCACCATCAACTCCAACTAAACGGTATGTCCCTTATTAATTCTTCACTCTTAATGTTGTCCCATCGATATTTTTCAGCAGTCTTAAGTCACTTGAACGAGCTGGCAGCACTTAAGGACAGTTTGATGTAAATAGAGGCCTTTATATCCAACAGTAATTATTTTCTATCCACCATTCTTTGTTCTGTGTTGTTTGAAACTGTTTTGTCTTACTCTCTCTTCTATATCCACCTTTCTGGCTTTTTTGCACATCTTCAAGGAGTGCCTCAGGTATGTTCATTCATTACCATCGTGGTTTTGATCTCTGTACTGCCCATTCAGTCCATGCATTCCGGCAGGGTCCACGGGGATCCTATTTGCAGATAACAAGCAAATGTTCTCTAATCTTACAGTGAGACATTCACAAACGTCTCCTAGATGGAGGCTACCCGGATGGACCTAGCCTGCATAGCAGGTGTATTTTCTTGCAAGCGTGTGCAAGATATTTTAGTCAAGTGTTTTGGTTGCCATATTGGATTGGCAAGATCGAGGAAAGCATGGAGGGAGTAACAAAAGTTTACTGGCGAGGTGGTAGTGAGAACATGACAAACTTGTGAATCTTTTCTATGTCTTTATACCAATACAATATGGTGTCCAAAACACTTGATCGGAATATTTATTTTAGCACTTGCTTGCTAGAAAACATGCCTGCTATGCAGGCTACCCTCATGGCTCATAAATCTTGGCAACCCAGCCATGAGCCACCGCATAATTGTTATTATTAAGTATGGAAGACAGCCACCCATCACACTGAAAGAAACAGTGGAAATGGGAAGGGAGGAAGGGAAGGGGAAATAACCACCTTGGCTGTGCAGCAGTGCTTATTCTTCTGCTACGTGTCTAAGGATCTAACTTAAGGGTTAAAATTTCCTTTTAGCATATTTTGCTTTTAACACTTGAGGTGGGAGATTTGGACATGCCATTGCATTGTGGGGTCAAATTGAACTCTTTTAGACCATTGAGTATTTTGCTATAATTTAATTTTATCATCAACCAAAACTTCAATAGTTTAAGCATCAGATATCATTTCCTGACATCCATGCCAGGTACCACCAAAGTGGTAAAAGGTCAGTGCAACCTCCTGTAATGAATATTCATTGAGCCTCTTGACCACAGATCAACATGTAGCCTTGAAATAAAATTCATTCTTATTTCACAGGAAAAACTCCAAGAAAAAGGCGCAAGAAGGATGTAGGGTTTGACGGTGAGTGCAGCAAGGCTTTGCTTCATTTTGTTTCTTCACCCAAGAAAGGCATGATATACCTGCCTTTGACTTCATGTTTGACCCTGAGAAAACAGTGCAACATTTGGTCAGTGGCTCATTGAAGAGTCAGGGTTGTCAAAAAGATTTCAAGTACTGTAGAAGGAGAATTTAGGAAAGGAGGGTGCCTCCATGTTCTCTACATTTTTCTCTTTTACCGGCAAATTGTAGCCAGCAAAACTATGAAAGTAGCCTGCAACATTGCCGGTCGCCGGCACATTTTGTGAGCACGGTAGTGTCACCTAACAGTATTGTTATTCCTAAGTTAATGTCCCAGAATGCTGAAAAAGTCCTTTTTTCGCTCTCAGATGGAGACAGCTCAAGTCAGAGCTGTGAGTATTTATACATTGTTAAAGTAGTTTATTGTGTTTCTTTTGGGGTCTTTTGTGAACTGATCTGTACACTTGTGACTTTGTGACGTTTCATGCAGTTGTCCTGTCAGTAACATTATTAATTTTCCTTCTGTATTCTCTTCTCTGGGTCATGTTCCTTTTCTCTGGATGCGTCTTCTTTTTAGCAAGGTAGGTCTTCCATGTATGATGTTGTGTAAGTTACACTATGTATGGTTCTTAAAGTGCCGAGCTGCAGCCAACAGGGGTTTGCTGGGTTTTGTTTTTACATAAAAGATGGCTACCAGTCGCTGTGAGGACAACTATTTGCATTCCACCACAAAGTCGTTTTGTCTTTTGTTTAATTGCAACCATCAAATTAATAAAATGACAATTAATGGTTAGTAATGATCCTGTTTTTTTCCTGTCAGTGGGTAAGGCAGGAAAGACAAGTGCAGGGCTTTCGCTAACTTCTTAAGTAGCTGGGGAAATTAGAGAAGTTGGTGTCAATTAATTCTTTTATCTTTGTGCTAATTAGCCTCACTAGCCTCGCCAGCATGCGCAGAATTCAAAAGAATTTTCACACAAAAATGAGGCTAGTCAATCTAATTAGCATTTATATAAAAGAATAATAAATAAGCTGCCATTCAATATGCATTTGGTCTACTGTTGCTCTCTTAAAGTAGGCAGGGATGAAACTCTGGGTAGGCTGGGAAAATCCCTGGCCCCTAGCCCTTAATGACAGCCCTGCGAGTGAGTCAAGTAATTAAGTTACAGTCAAGTAATTAAGTCCCTTATCTCCTATCCCGCCCAACCAAGCTGTTAGGATTTTGCCTCACAATTGTCTTGTCTTGTTTACCTATACTCTACTCAACCTACCACAGCATAGTTGTTTTGAACAGGGTTAGTGGTAAACTAAGATAAATCCCATGACAACAATACAGTACCTACAGGTTTTAACCACCAACCTTAAGGCACCAGCTTCCAAGCTTATCTGTTGCTGACAAGTTTAATTGAACTTAACTCAGGGTTAGCGCAAGCCCTTAACAGACCATCAAAGCCCATGACTGTAACTTGGAAACAGGCACATCAACTGTTTCTAATAAATTTTGAATACCTGACAATCTCAAATGATACAAGTCATGCAATTTCTGCTTCATTGTTTCAGCTTTGTGATGAAGCTGTTTGACCGTAGTGTAGATTTTGCACAGTTTTATGAGGACACACCACTGTATGCTCTAGCACGAGCATGGATGCAGAACAAACCATATGGAACAAGGTCATCTGATTCACAGGAGAGCAGCCTGGATGGTGACTCACCATCAAGCAGTCACGAAAGCATTATGTCTGTAACTCAAAGCGTAAGTTCCTTTAAATAACGTCCTCCACAGAACCTTAAATTTTGTCATTTCATATCAATATTTAATTGGGAGATGGTGGCAAAGGAATGTACCATAATATAAAATGCATGTGCAGAGCTCTTGTTTTTTCTCCCTAAACCTATTGTTTTGTAATGTTCTTGCTGCTGGTGTCATTGTTTCATAAGCTCCCTAATAATTGTTTTAAGACCCTGAGTGTTGGTCCAGCTGGGATTTGACTCAGCAGAATGGCACTTTATCCCATTGGGCTGACCAGGCAGCAGTCCAATGCAGTGATCACACACCTCAGAACATTTTTTCACACCATTACTTTTTGACACCTCCTGAAAGGGAGAACTTTAAGGTAAATATTATTGATTGACAGAGCTACTAATCAACTGTTGTGTGAAATATTACTTTCTCAGAATGGTGAGAGTGATCCAAAGTTTGTCTACAGGTAAAATTCATAACTTGCATTTCTATTGTCTGTTTGCCTGAGGTCTTTTTCAAGAAATTAGCCATGCAAAGAACTACTTTTAACATGGGGGATGTTAAAGGCAACAAGCAAAATCTGGCGCTTGTTGCCTGTGGTTCTTTAATTATCAGTGCATTAAACCATTGTTATAGCATGTCCATCATGAGCATTCCTCAATTCAATTCAATTGTCAGCCATCGAAAGATACATACATGTACTTTAGTAGTAATGTAAATTGTGATTACTAATCATCATCGGAGACCAGAAGTACCTCAAATGACAAAATACAGTAATGGTAATCATTTTTGCTCTCATGAGCAGTTTTCCAGATCCATTAGAATCAAGTGAGCATTCAAATGAGGCAAAACTTAGCTGCCCTGAAGGACCATGTTCTGTGGACATCCATTATGTAAGCACATGTACTTGTTGGTGACTTAAGGTTACTGTAATATATTGCCTGTTATACATATTCCTGGGGTGAGAGGTAAATTTTTCTCTGTCCAACTCTTACTGTAGCTGGCTGATGTGCATCAGTATTCATGGAATTATCAGCCAACCTGTCCATGAATAGCTTTTGATTTTTCATTGCTCAGTTTTCTTTTTATATCCATTTGTTGAACATATCAGTGCTAAATGTATTTTGCGGTTAAAAATTTGATCATGTATAAAAAATAATATCAACCTAGTTTTATTTGAAATTTCCTTTGTCTGAAACTGATATTGATTATCAAAAATAGTACACAAAGAAACTATGAATCAAACTAGGCTAAAATACTTTTTACCTGGGATTAACTTTTACCTACAACATATATATCATCAAATGAATAAAATTTACAGCCATGCAGGAATGCAAGACTACTGTCTGGATGATAATCAAAGTATCACTGAGTTCAAGTAACATTATCTTTCTTTTTCCATAAGGATCTTGATACAACTCCATCCATGAGTGACCTCAAAAGAAATCACGTAGACAGATGGAAAAAAATTAAAACCAGGTAAGAGATATCCTAAAAAAGATGGATTCATTGTTGCCAACTGTAAATAAAGTAAAAACAAACTTGTGTGTTTGCAAGCAATTTTTGGTACAAATGCATATTGGGCCTAGAGTCCATTTAATGTACTTTGTCACTACAATAAAACATTTTGGCTAAATGTAATCTATTT
>BLFK01000391.1:66071-79618 GCA_014634185.1 Astreopora myriophthalma | reverse complement strand
ACTGCAGGGCATTTGCGTGCCTTTCCAGTCCCACAGGTAGGACATTAGCAAATATAGCTTGCCTCACAGTCCAGCATTTGTGGTAGAATGGTCCAGGACAAGTCCATGGCTTTCCTTGTTAAACTTAAATGTTGTAATTTTTAATAAATTGTTATTCATTGAACCAACTGATTATAAAGCATCTGAATGAAATCAGTCATGACGATTCTGAGATGACTATTTACATGGATTGATTGATTGTTAAATTCAAAAAACGATTGTTGCTTTAATACCTTTCCATAATATTATAAAACTTAGAGATGACCACGACAGACTTCTTGGCCAAGTTGTTCGAAGCAGGGCCATAGCTAAACTGGGATAAATACCATGGCCACCTATAGGTTTTAACTGGACTTAACCCAGGGTTAGTGCTAATTACCTTGCTTCAACTCAGCCCTTGATGTCAAGATCTGTTTTATAATATATGCGAACCATTTATCAGTACAAAATCGATGATGATAATAAAAAGAAAATCAAGTATCATTTTTCTGTGAAGTCAATAGCATCGCTTGGTGGTATTGACGTTTTTTAGTGCCATTTACTGAAAGTGGGAGAGGCAAATCTACAGAAAAGAAAAGTCATACGTTAAGATGCTGAAATTGATTGAGGGCAATCCAGGGGGTAGGGCATTTTCCCTGTCCCTTCATTTCCCTCTTGGGGCATTTGGCAACTCAAAATCTGAGGGAACAAGGGTAATGCCTGAGGGTTAGCTGTGGGTTTTGGGGGGGAGGGGGTGCATGGGTGCAGCTGGAATTGACTCAGATGCATCACATGAGAAATTATAAAAATATGTGACTCAACCAAAATGAATGGGTTGCGCTCAAATTTTATTCTCAATAGAAAAATAGTAAGATCTTTTATCATCTATTGTTTGATGTTAAGTTTGATATGGAGATGGGGAAAGACCAAAGACTGTGTCTGTAGCAATCAAAGGGAACAGAAATTTTATTTTAAAAAAGCATTCTGAGGAAAAAAATTTGTCCTGATTGAGACATATTCCTTTGGTAACCCACATTAAGTTGTTCAAAGCCCAGTTGAGCTAGCCTCAGGTCAACCTTTGTTAGTGACAAAGATTTTCCCAAAACATTTCGGGCAGTCAAGCCTCAGTTGTTCGAGATGGATAATGCTATCCAATTGTGATACCCGGTGGATAGTGTTTTATCCAGTTGATAGTGCCATCCACCCCTAAAAAAAACTGTGAACCTTTTGTGGAAGCCTATAGGGTTGGGTTAGGGAGGGGGCTGGGCTGTTTGTCATGATCTCATCGTCACAAGCATGATAGTTTGAGTCAGGGGGGAAATGGACTTGACTTGTTAAAGGGTTTTTTTGTTGTTGTTGTTGTTGTTTCTTTTTCAGTCTGAAAAAAGTAGTCAAATCCATGAAGAGGATGACAAAATTTGGCCAGAAGAAGGATCACCACCCAGCTATGACTCTTTGTTTGGACAGATCAAAGAAGCAAAAGAAACTTCTGATGGCTCATTTGACTTCTGCAAACGTGTTATACAGTTGTTTGCTGGCACAAGTAATATGTCAAAATAATGCTACTTTTAAGAACAATAACAAGTGATAAGAATAGGAATGTAAATGTTTCAAGTTCAATGAAGAAGAATGCCTCCTAACATTCACAGGCAGAAAGATTTAAATGTGAGGACTGCAAAGTACACCCCACCAATATTCTATTTTGTTTTTCCAGGATGGAATATGTCGTGCATTTGCCAGTACTTTGGGCCCTGTCACTCTTGCTTCAGTGTTTCAACAAATCGCATCTGTCGTTGAGCTCATGTGATACTCATGCTCACACTTTGCTCATTACAGTAGAATGTGTCCTGTAATCACTTGTACTGGTGACAATTAGTATTGTTCTGCCATCATGAAATCTATGTTTGGAGCAACACAGCCACAAAATTAAACTTTTATTAATTTTATATGTCCTTTTTAATTCAAATTTGGAACTGATTTGGTTTGGATTGTCTTTTTTTTTTCTCCATTGTTTAGTTGGCTGTACTATTGCTCTTAGTTTTCTTATGGCATTGCCTATAGCCATGGTCATAATGGGTAAGTGCAACTTTTGTAATAGCTGTTATAAACTGGTTGTCTGTAATTTTGATATCTGGACAAATGAAGGGCTCAGAGCAAAAACATCCCAACTGACTTTTTTAGTGCGTTTGGTCATTTTGTTAAATTGTGGCCACGTTTCGTGCAATACATGGAAATTAAGTTATGGAATTACCTATCCTAAGTTATGTGAACAAAATAATGAAGGAAAACAAAATTTTCTGGACCCTGGGTAAAGAGGGGTGCACAAGAGAGAGAAAATATGAAAACACAGGTAAAAAAATTCTTTTGCTTCTCTTCATTGGATTGCCCTAATTTTTGGCATATAGCATGGGGATGTTCACCCTGTAAGTTTAGAGCAGTTCGTTTGGTGGAAATTGGCCGTGAATTTGCGAAATGACCTAAAAATTGTGCAAAAGTCAGTTAGGACGTTTTTGCCCGGAGCCTTTCAATTGTCTTTGAGAGGAAAGTAAGCCACTCGAATACAACATCCAGGCCCAGCTTGTTCAAAGGGTTGATAACACTCTCCACTGGCTAAATCACTATCCACTGGATAACTCAATTGGTTTTGCTAGTGCGTGTCCGCTGGCTTTTGATTTATCTGATGGATAGCGTTTTCCACCTTTTGAACAACTGAGGCCAACTGGTGATGTCTTCCCACTTTTCCTCTATTTTTGTGTTTTGTTTTGTTTTTTTGTTTTTTTGGGGCAAAAACACTCTTGTTTGTGTCACCATCAACATCCTTTTATATGCAGTTAAATGCAATTTAACAACAAAGAGTTAACAACAAAGAGTTAACAACAAAGAGCGGCTGTGTTCCCTCAAGGGTCTGCGGATTTTTTATGCACACGCACCAGTGTATTCACCTATGTCAATGTTCCTTCGTGTCCAACGGTGTTTTGTGAGGCGCATGCGGCAGGGGTCTGTGCTCCCTTGCATTTAGCGATGTTTGTTCATGCACACGCGCCAGTGCATGCGTGGAGCCAGCGTTGGTAAGCCTGTGCAGTCAGCAGTCTTCTATTGTCCACATGCGCGTGGATCCCGCGTGTTTGTTGTAGCGCCATTCTACGTTTGAGCACAGTTTCTGGATTATCCCCCCCCCCCCAACCCTTCCCCATATTTCCACTGTATATACTATATCAGTGTGACGGGTGCCCTTCTTCTCTTCTGCGTGGGGGCTCATGGCTGGGTTGCCAGGAGTTGCCAGCCATGGGAGCAGTCTCATCTAGGAGCTGGCTGCCAATAGTGGAAGCTCCTGATGTCTGGGGCACCCAACCTCCATTTAGCGATCGTGTTGTTAACTCCAGAGATAATGGGTTTGAGCCTGGAAACTCTTGTTCAAAGACGGTTTTGTTAAACGTTTTGTGGTACTTCCAGGCATTGGTTGTTCAAAAGATGGACAACGCTATCCACCAGGTTTAAAAGGTGAATAATGCTATCCACCAGTTTAAAATCGCTATCCAATGGATAAGAGCTAGCAAAACCATATGAGTCATCCACCTACCATGGCTGTGCAGGCTTATCTCTCTGCAGCTTGCCACAGCTCAGCCTCTGATCTTCTGAGACCTTGTCTGCACCATGTCTGTATAATAAATGAAAAATAGACAGACTTTGTCTGTGTAATGAATAGATAATGACCAGGCTGGCAGCCTGCAAAAATATTATGTTACCAGTAGGTGGTAAAACAGTATCATACAAGTCAAATATAAAATTATATCTTCACATCTCCATGTGACATCCTGTAAACATTTTAATCTTAGAATGATATATCACTGTGACTTGAACTCCGTTGTTAATGTTTCTTCCTTTCCCTAGGAGCCAAGTACAAAGATGACTGCCCAGTGGAACCATTTATCCCAATCTATCTCATTGTAGGAGGATCATTTGGAATGTTGAAAACCATTATAGTACTTTGTCAACGAGCTAGAACCCATGAAGATGACGCTGATATTGACGAGGACCAATCCATGTCCACAAAATTTATAGATGGTGTTTTGAATCTGTTTTTATTTACGTGGTTTATTGCTGGAAATATTTGGGTTTATAGCAAGTACAAGCCGAATCCCACTCCACCACCATCCGATCCTTTGAACTATTGCAATCCGACGCTTTACATGTTTGCGTTTTGGGTCATCACAGCTAGTTACATTCTTATGGGCTCAATATGTTTCTGTATATGTTGTCTTGGTGTATGTGCAAGTTGCACTGCTTTCTTTGTCACTGCAAAAGATTAGGGTGATAATATGGGCAGGCCTACCTCTGTTCTTTGATATAAATTTCCATTTTCAACGCTCATATGTCACACTGTTGTCTTAAAACAGTAACTCAATTTTGACACTTGAAAGACCAGGGTCAGTAGTTGATGTAAGCGGCCATGATCCGTGAGGGGATTTTCTATTTTGGGGGTGGAATTATTGTGGAGGTAAATGAATTTGAAATGAAACATTTGAACAATTAATATTCTTAAAGTCAAAGAATTTTGTAATTTGTATCAGAAGGGCAACAACAATATTTATGCTCTTTGTTTTGGGAAATGGTTTGGTCCTTACGTTGCCATTATTATCTTTTGTGAATCATTTTTAGTAAATGAATTGAAGGTTCTAAAAAATAGCATGTCAAGAGTAGATAACGGAGACATCACATTATCTGTGATGTTGAGAACGGAAAAGCTTCAGATTCTGTTACAAAAATGCCCAAGTCACAATTGATAAATTCATCACTTCAAAAATGTTAGTATTGTAGAAATCTACATGAGCATTCAAATGAGCCTTTATGGTAGAATATTTGTGTTAAAGGATTGTCAAGGACAAACCAAGATTCTTGTGTTCTTGGCACTGTGAGGAGAGTAAAGACAGTTAATTTGGTTTACTTGTTGCATGTGTCACTGTGGTTCTTCCCTCTCACAGTCATGGTCGGGGACAGGAAGGATAGGGAGGGGGGGTAATTTGTTAATTTGGGGGCAGGTGTGTGCTCATAGGGGTTTACCTCGGTGTAAAACTTTCTTTGTTTCGTTAGCTGGTGTTAGGGTTAGGTTATTGTTTCGTGTTTTTGTTTTGTGTTTTTTACTCTTGCTTTCTGTGTTACGTCATCCGTGAGTTTCACAGGTCTTTTACGAAGGATTTTAAGGCTTTTTTAAGTTTTGCGCCCCTTTTTAGCCTTCTATGACTTCTTTGACGTTTTCATTGACTGAACTTTGATCGGCGCGTAGCATGCGTCATTTCCGCGCGAACTTTCGGCCAATCACGAGTAAGGTAGCGCAAGCTTGTTTTACTTCTTTTTTTTAGGGTTGGGGGGAGGGGGGGCTTTTGGTTTTTTTCCCCTTTCGAAATAAAAAACTTCATAGTTTAGATTTTTGCGGTGCCGTTCTTGCCGTTGCCTGACACCGAGGGCTTCCAAACAGGATCAGAGGCCTTCGTCTTTCAGGTGGTCGTTATCCTGTAACAGGTGTTTACCTGAATCAAGCTTGCTATGGGGGCTAATGACTGCCCCACATTAGCGTCCATTCTATGGTTGTTCCATGCAAACTTTTAAAATGCCAATATGGCCTATTTTCACTCCCATTGTAAACGGTAGACCAGATACCTACATTTTTTACCTTGCACTTTTGCGCAGTAGATACCGGGGTATACACTTGCCACAGTTTAAAACCTATTGATTGTGTATGTCCTGCCGCATGATTGCTTCGAGCTCGAAGCAATCATAATTTGAAGATAAGATCGCAGGCTCTGGGAACGAGATTGTAGTGTTGTACCATGACGATAACCCCCGAGGACGGCGGATCGCTCACACCAGCCCCGATTGTTGGTTCTTCTCCAGTTTTTGGGGATACCTATCCTCGATAGGCAGTGAGGGAGAAATGTAGGCCCCTAGACCAAATGTGACAAATCGTTTTCATACTCGCAGTTCAGTTCCGTTCAGCTTAGAGAAGGAAGAAAATGCAATTCTAGTTGCGGTTACCAAGCATATTGGGGGCCGGTTGACGTCAGTGGTGAGAGCCGTACGAACTGTGAAAATTATTCATCTAGTAGGTATTACTGAACGAAAAATTAAATCTCCACCATTGACCTGATGAAGTCCGTCCGATGGTTTCGGACGAAACGTCGTCAAATTTAATTTATAAGTCTAGTACAAGATTTAATTCTTCGTTCAGTGAGAGCAACACCGTGTCCTAACTTAGTGCTGTAGAGCTTAATCCATTGACACATCAAGAAACTTCATTACTATAATTATTGTTGCGAGATTTTTCGTGTCCTAAATTAGTGCTCTGGCGACTAATCCATTGACACATAAATAAAGTTCATTTCTATTATTATTTTTACGAGATTTTTTCTTAAATACGGAGTTAGGTTTCCTTCGGCTAGCTGCTTTTGTGCGTTTTCTCTTCGCGTTTCCTTATTTCTGCAGGTATGTATCTTTGTATCTTCTTTCTTCAAGTAAAATGTTGTTTTGCAGGATTCATGAGAATGATTTGTCAACTGGGCCTCTGTGAGAATATTTTGTATCACTTCCAAGAAGTGCAGAAATCAAGCAGGTCTTTAGACCGTGTCCGCACGGACAAACTTGTCCGCCGATAGCGTGGCTTGTCGCAACATAACGATTTGGCTTATTTCTGTTATACTGTATGTTCACAAAAGCAAGTCCGTGACCTTTTGCACCCCCAAACAAATTAATCTGAAACAGCAAGAAGATGTTGTGTCAAAATCGTGCGAGGAAGCATCACGTCACGGTTACAGAAAAATGACAGTTGAAAAAGCGGCAATGTTGCAAGTTGAACCGAGAAATGGAGAAAAAAATGAGTGACCTACATGAAGCCAGTAAAGGGAATCAATGTTGTCGAACAGAAACTATACAGCACATTATCAATGGAGTTACCAAATATGGCTACGAAACAACAATATCCGAATGATGGATAAAAGCCCCGCGGAAGCCGTCTCACATAACAACGTTAGTTTCCTTTTAAATACGTTACCTCCTTATGTACAGGGGTTTTGCTCGGTTACTGTGCGAGAAAAACATGACTTAAGAAGAATAATGGTATCCACGCGTTTTGAGCGGTAATTTGCTGTTTTTCCTTCTCGCCTCTTCAATAGGCTATTTCTGAGTTCACTTCAGCCTCTTTTTCAAAGCGAGTCTAAGTGCGAAGTATTTCTTATGAAAATGAGTTTTCATTTGCAAAGTAAGACTAATTACCATCACAAAACTTTCGCAGATAGACTCGTTTTGAAAAAGAGGCTGACGCGAACTATTTGTTACATGCATGGGAACGGGCATCGAAAGGGGTCCCACGCCGTCTCTCGCGTTTTGCATCGGATCACTTTACCTTCCCAGATGATCGTCAAAGGCCAAACGTCGCAAAGTTGATCAAGTAAGTCCAGCAACTGACTAAATCCCACGAATCATTATTCACAACTGGCCCCAGTCGTTCAAAAGGTGGATAACGCTATCCACCGGATAAATCCGACTGTCCAGCGGATAACAGATAGCAAAACCAATTGCGTTATCCAGTGGATAGTGATTTATCCAGTG
Organism: Astreopora myriophthalma; assembly: GCA_014634185.1. Taxonomy (NCBI): domain Eukaryota; kingdom Metazoa; phylum Cnidaria; class Anthozoa; order Scleractinia; family Acroporidae; genus Astreopora; species Astreopora myriophthalma. Next base: position 71,998 of record BLFK01000391.1, on the reverse strand, counting down.
GATAGCGCTATCCACCCTTCGAACAACTGGGGCCTGGATGATAGACAATATCCATCCCTAACTTACTTAACTTAAACCAGTGATAGCATACTAATGGCTACTGTTGTCATGTGGCAACCTAATCGACAAAAAATGGGAGCCACAATCACTGAGCCCACCAGCAAGACTCGACGAAAAAAGCCGACCTAAAACTCCAGAAAAAAAAATCGACAAAAAGTACCAAGATATCACTCGACCAAAAAGCTGACGTGACTCATCAAATCCATATCATCCGGAACAAGCGAAAAGCCTCGACCAAACAAAAAAATAGGTCCGCAATGCGTACATGTGTGGCTTACTAGACCACGTGACAGGCGCTCGACTCTCGTAGACAAATAAATAAATAAATAAATTTGGTCTCAGCATAATGTGGCTATACACTTCGTGTAAGCCACACAAAAAACACAAAAACCTGGACTTGGCAACATAAGTGGCCAAAAAGTCGATGTGACGGTAGAAACGGGGAGGATAATGATGGCATGCACTGGACTCATGCGATCAGTAGATAGAAACCGTTCTTTTACTCCAGTCTCTTCGACCGATATGTAGAATACTTCAAGGTGATTTTACTGTCTTCCGCCCACTCAAGTTGTAAAAAATTAATTCACTTTGACAGAGGCACTGCGGAATAACTAATCAGTCTACATTCTACGAATGAGCGATCTTTAAACGTTGGTAAATTGAAACATAAAATTATGCTGGAAAAATTACACGCGACTTATCTGCGAGCTACTGGTGCTATGAACTTCTTAGTACATGTCAGCTCATGATTTAAGACCTTGTTTAAAGAAATTCAGTCTTAGCTTTAGTATTTGACCACTCGAAATTAATTTACTGACGAAGAAGGGTAATTGGACGAGTAAAAAATAACAGATGGTCCTGCAAAATATGGTATGTTAATTCTATCCGGCTTTGCAAAACACGGGGAACAAACCAAGTGAGGACATCGTTCGAACTTACGTCTGCATGATTTTGTTGGCCCGGTAAGAGAAGTAACCATAAACGTTTGCTAACTTTGGCTATAGGCATCTGTTTTAGTGTTCGCACTCAATTGGGGACTATTAAAGTTGTGAAGTTAACTCTGAATACTTCAGTGTGCTAGTTGCAGCTGTTTTACTGTTTCCACTCAATTCGAGGGCATTAAATTTACACATATTGATAAATTTTTTGGAGTTAGCTGATGAATGCCTCAAGTGTGAAAGTTCATACAACTTTCGTTGAACTTGTGATATTGTAGAACAAATGTTGGGGTTATCCGCACAACTGAAGGTGTTAGCTTTTGTGTAGTTTGTGTGATGGTGTCCTGCAGCTTATTTTCGTGTTCTTCATTTGCATTTTTCTTTTTTCTTTTGTTTTTTTCATAGTGTGGCCGGCTATCCGCTATCAATAGCTTGACATTAAATGATACTCATTCTTTACAAACTATGGTTAGCAGTTTCCATGTGGCGATCATCGACGAGTTATATTAAAACGAAAAGTCTTCAGTTTCGTTTGAATCGCTTTGTGTGACGTGGTTTCTCTCATTTACGAATAATGACAATGTTACAGTGGTTTTGCTGTTAAGATTTATTAAAATAGGTCCTTACTTGCCTAACTATTGGTGAAATGTTCGTGACAAACCCTTGGTTCCCACTGTGTGTATTAAATAACTCTGGTTGAATTGACTTATACAAGACTTTAACCGCCGTATGCAAAGATTAACTCAGTACACATCAAGAACACGTATAAGCTCATTTCAGCAGTGAATCTCGGGGAAGAGCCCCGGGGGCGAATGGGAGAAGAATTTACCTCTGGGTGTGAATCCGCCACTGCATTTGGACTACGCAGGTAACCAAATATTACCTTTGTTTACCATTTTAAGCTTGATAATTGGATATCTTGGGTTGATAATGATAGCTGAAAGTTGCAACAATCATCAGGAATAAAAAGACGATCGTGATAAAAAATCGATGAGAAGATATGCAATAGGTCTAGCAGATTTTCGGCCAACAGGATGCATTTAATGATAACGGTATCTATTGGCATAGATAAACGCCAGGCACGCCCATACTCCAAGTGGCCTTACTTTGTTGGCGGATTCACACATCCAGCAAGTTGATTTATATTAAGTGGTATTTAACATTTATTTTAGGATGACAAGTATATTTGCCTGTGGGATCGAAGTTCTAGAACTTCTGGGGACTATTTGCAGAGGTTTCCTTGCCTTCCAATCTTTCCGTGTGACATTCCAATGGCATTCCAGCCCTCGGTTTTCTCTAAAGTAAGACAACGGTGGGATCAACAGATTTTCTGCAGTCAGGTGGTTTGTTAGCCGTGAAAAGGCCAAAAAAATCCAAGTTATAGACTGTGGATTTTGGCTAAATGCTTACGCTTGCCGAATTTCCCCGGCCATGTTTGTCTTGGCCCTCCGTTGTCATCAAAAACATTTACACAACCGAAGTACCGCCATTTAAATTCAGCTTATGGAAGCAAGTAAGCCGGCCTCTGACCTTTCTTTCTTTTACCAAAAAAAAACCTCTCATCTGTTGTTTCAGAGGATGTCTTCGGTTTCTCAGGAAACTCACACAGAAAAGCGCGAAAACGAGGATGACAGTGGAAAAGGTTGTACAAGTTGCATCATCCACCACGAGTCGGTGTTCAAAGCAACTTGGGATTGGTTCGTCCTGGCTTTGGTGCTATACACGTCGATTGAAATCCCGTTTGCAACTGCTTTCCTCGGAAATGACAGCCGCCTCAGCAAGAGTATCTGGAAGAAACTTTCTTCGCAAGAACCCCGCGAGATGGTCAACGTTATTGTTGATGTCATGTTTATTTTCGATATAGTCATAAACTTCAGGACCACGTTTCTGGATAACACATCTGAGGCGACCATCAGTGAACCAAAGAAGATAGCCATAAATTATCTCAAGACGTGGTTTGTTGTGGATTTTGTAGCCGCCATACCATTTGATTTCTTCATACCAGCAGGAGCTGAAGGGGTAGGAAATAAACCGAATGACTTAGGGTATCAATCATGAAATCTTAAGTTTTTCTATAAGTACATTTTATTGATTATTAAAACTGAGCTCCAAGCTAAGGTCTGATAGCATTCCTGCAACATTTTCCTGTCAAAAGAGAGAGGCACAGAGCTTGTTGACTTCTGCTTGCTTTTGCTGGCGTTCAACAAGAGCCCACTAATAAAAGCTAAGTAGGCCTTGATAGTTTGCCGGAAGGAAAACAACGTAAACCTACTAAGTATAATACCTTTGTGTCTTCCCTCTGTCTCATCAAACAGGCCGCCTCACTTGCGGGACTTTTAAAGGTTGCTCGTCTCCTCCGCCTCATCAGAGTATGCCGCAAAATGGATCGCTACTCTGAGTTCGGTATAGCGGTTGTCTTCCTCCTGACTGCATTTTTTACGCTTATTGCCCATTGGCTGGCCTGTCTGTGGAATGTGATTGGTCAGAGAGAAATCGAGGTTCCATACGGATGGATTCAGCTACTTGCCGATAGCATTGACCAACCTGTTAATAATTCTTCTCCGGGCAGTGGGCCAGGAGTTGGTACTCGCTACATCACTGCATTGTATTTCACTATAACCAGTTTAACGAGTATCGGCTTTGGAAACGTAGCTCCCAACACAAACAACGAGAAGATTTTCGCTGTTTTAATGATGCTGATAGGAGGTAAACTGGGATAAACTAGACGGCCACACTCTTTTGAAAGACAAACTCAAAATTCCAACTCTCCTCTTTTAGCACTGAAACCCAGATTATTAAGGTCAAGCTTTGTCCCAGATGATAACACAACAAAAGAGTTGAGTAACGTTGTCGCCGTGTTGAAGGATACTCTTTGTAAAAAGCGGGTTGCGTTTCTACGACGGTTACCAGAGTTAACAGCTCGGTATACATTTTACCTTTATCGAAGTACTTTGTTTTTCTTTCCAAATCGAAAGTTGACATTTGTCAGGAGGGTAATGTTTTTTTGTTTTGTTTTCGTTTTTTTTGGTGGGAGGGGAGGAGGAAGAGAAGAAGAGATGTCCCCTCTGGACTTACCCAATTTGTATTGTTGAAACTTCTTGTTATTTTTGTACGTCAGCGTTGTTTTACGCGGTCATTTTTGGAAACCTGACAGCCATTATCCAGCGTCTGTACTCCCGCACGGCTCGGTATCACCAAGATGTACGAGTGATCAACGAATACATTGCTGTGCACGACATACCGGAATCCCTGCAGACAATTCTCCGAGAGTACTTTACCAACGATCAGGCACCAACAAGAGAAGATGGCATTGAGTCGGTATGCAAGTCAACTTGAACAACTCTTAGATGATAATAGATTTACTAAAGATTTACTAAGGATCTGCGTTTGATAAGTTGCGCATGTGACCGTTGCATGTAAGTCAAGATGGTGTCGACAAAAATTTTACGAAGAGTCCGCCTATGGTTACACCCAAGGCGCCATAGGACTTTAAATAAATTATGATGCGTTCTAATTTGTTGAACACAACTAAGTAATTCATTTGCACAAATTACGTTTTTATTGTTTCAGGTCATGTACCGCTTCCCAGAATCTCTCCAAGCTGAAATTCGGGTTCATTTGAGCAGCAGTTTGTTCGAGGTGTTTGAGATTTTTTATGGTCTTAGTGATGGTTGCCTTCGTGCCCTGGCCTGTGTGTTTCGCGCCGAGGTTTTTCCTGATCAGCTGCACCTGTTGAAAGAAGGCGACCACGTGACCAAGCTCTATTTTATCGTGTCTGGTTCCGTGGATGTGATAAAGGGAACACAGAGCACCATGTGTTTAGGTAGGGATCTGGGGGGACGGGGGAAAGTATTAACTAACGGAGGGGTGGGGGGGGGCAGGTGTCGGATGCAGATGGCCCGCACCACCACCAGTAACACCACCGTCTTCTGTTTACTCTACGAATACGATCTAAAAGCTAGCACGGGGTGTTTCCACAATTTCCGATTACTGTGGTTCTATTGAGTACTCCAATATGCTTTTGAGGCGGTCAATGCAAAATAGACTTTGTAAATAGGTGTCTTTATCCAAGACAGTCGGACGCCTTCCTGCCGGAGAACGTGATGGGGGTAGGAGGTCTTACATTTGTGGAACACCCTGGTTACCAGAGGCCGTTGTCTTATCTTTCGAGTGAGAACGCGGTGAGGAGGCACGAAGCGAGTAGCGCACATGTTAACGTGGCTCCAGAGGCCGTTATTTGAAGAACGAAACTACAAAAATAACCGCATAAGTGGTTAGAGGGCACCAGATAACATGCGTGATACTCATCAGAAATTCAAAAGTTAGAGTACGCAGAAAAACTAATTTTTAAATGAATTAAGTATATCGTATCACCAAAGAAAATAGTTATTTGCTTCTTTGGTTGTCTCTAGGTCCAGGAGATGTTGCTGGTTGCAACATGGCTTCACGAGAAAGAAGGCGTGGTCGCTGTTTTAAATCTTATTTTAGCCTGGTTGCTAAGGCTCGTACCGAAGTTTACCTTGTTACGTGGAGGGATCTAATGGGGGTCATAAGAGTGTATCCTGAGGTGAGAGAGCGTATCATGGATCAGATGGAGCTTTCATGTGAACTTGCATTCAGCGGAACGGTGAGTGAACTGCTACAGGCAGCCGGTCAAATGTGTGTTTCATTGAATTGGTCAGTACAGCGGGGCCTCTTTATGCAATGCTCTCCAGCGTTGTCCACAGGCCTTTCCGTGAAATGACATAATATTCTGCGGTCTGCAAGGTAGTCTCGCCTTGAGAAGATGGGCATAATTAAGCCTACCAAAATTTAAAACTGACGTGGGGCGCGGTGAGAACCAGGAAATCAAGGCTGAGTTCCGAATTGTGAAAGATGGGAAAATGTCAAGGTTTTTCCTTTTCTTTTGTTTTGTGTTTTGTGGGGGGG
>BLFK01000391.1:34768-66061 GCA_014634185.1 Astreopora myriophthalma | reverse complement strand
ATACAATTTTGAGCTGTTTATGTTAATTTTAGGTTTAATGAAAAGTGCATGCGCACTGTGAGCAGAATGCTGATGCACGGACGGTACGCGCCGCTGATACCTGGAATTCCCTAGTGCCACTAACAAAAAAAGCTAATTTACACAACTTTTCACCTGCTTGTTTTCACCAAGCTATTTTTGGGAAGGACCTTTAAAGAAGACCTTGCAGTGACTTAAAAAATTCAACAAGAGTTTGAAACTTAAAAAGAAACTTAACACAACCCGATCAACTATGGTTTTGCTTTGTCATTTTTCTCTCAGGAAAATAAAGTAACCAGTGTGGAAAATAAAGAGGAAGTCAATCTCAACATGGTTTCCCCGCTTGATCAAGTGACCACAGCTCCCTGGCGAAGACGAAAGACCAGCGCACGTGGAGAGCACCTCATCATACAAGAAAACAACAGCTGCAGCGATGATGAAACTGAAGGAGAGCTTGTCATGGTAAAAAAGCGGCATCTGGAGAAAATTGAGATTAAATTATCTCGCATGGAAGACACGCTTGATGAGATCTTAATGTCCCTTGAAGACAGAGATCGCTTGGCCAGCAACTCTCAGCTGTCAATGATTAATTTGTGGCGTAAAACCACGGTTGTGTGAAGTAATCTCCACCCTGGGTTGCAAAGAATAGATCTTTACATCAGAGCATAGTATGTCAGTTTTCTCAGTTCAACACTCGTGAACAGACAAATTTCTTTCGAACGGTATTGATGGGGCAATTTTCAATGAAGTGTACTGTAGCCAATAAGTCAGTGAAATGAACCAATCAGATATCGACGCAAACACTTGTAACGGGGCCCTAAGCCAGGGAAAACCTGTGCAAGTAAGTTGCAATTGGACTAATCGGTTCTTGTTTGTGACTTTGTTGGGAAAGTGGCCCGACATTTTGGGGCCAATCACTCATAACCACAGCTAGCTGCGAAATTACTTGAAAATTACCTGATATGGTCAACTGAAAACCACTTTTAACCAATCAAAAGCGAAATCGAAACCTAAAGCAACTGCGACTTTCACCGGCGAGTTTTGATTGGTTAATTTGTTTGTTTGTCTCTTGTGATTGGCTAAGGAATTGACTTTGGTTTTGGTTTTGCAGTACTCATTTGAAAACAGCTCAAAATTGTGGTATTTTTATTGGAGCTGGCAGTAATACAAATCTGTAACTTAGTTAGGAGTCAATCAATTGTCTAACGGCGGATCTGATAGAACCCCAGGGGCGCGTTGTTCGAAGCAAGGTTTGTGCTAACTCTATGTTAAGTCCGATTAAAACCTGTAGGTTGACATGATTACTTCACGTGTTTAAGCCGTAGTATAAGTACTAACCCTTCTTCAAACAACCTCAGCCTAGGTAGCTATGGCTTCGCTCGTTAACAATCGCTGCTGATCCATATTAAAGAGTCGGTAAAAAAAAAAAGGAAATGTTGAACCAAAACGGTAATTAGATATCCAGCCGTAAACTCGTTAATAAGCTAACCGCTACCGGCTACCACAAGTCAGCCAGTGATTGTACGTAATTTTACTCGGCAGAATTCTGGAAGTTCGAAGCGTGCCTTTATATAACACTATGATGCTTTTTTTTTCCTTTTGTTTTATTAAAAGCTACTGAGAATTATTGTTATACGTTTCAGTTGTTTCTAAGTCGTATGCTCAGTGCAAGGTGTCCGACTGTCCCAATATAACTGAAGACTTTAATTCACTGTTCCCCTTCTTCGACTCGTCACTGAATGGGACGCGACACTATGCAGCTTGCATTGCACATTGAAGTATCGCTTTAAAGGAAAATCCATGGACTGAACTTGCAACTCATATTCAAGACGCAAATGTACCGGCCAAACTTTAAGGCAACCACTAGTGCAAAAGATGCCGACTAAATATCTGTAAATTTAATTTACAGATATTTAGTCGGCACGAGTTATGCAACTAAGACACTACCTTATTAATAACGGATTTATACTATGTATATTCTCTCTGGCAAAAGCCGACCTCCACGAAGATTGGAACGAATTTGTTGCTGTCGGTAAACAATATTGGCATAGCGATGGCTAAAAAATATTTACACTTAACCTGAAGTTAAGCAGGTTAAAAGGGGAAAAGGTTTGAATATGAATATTTGAAGATCGATAACAGATTTTGACTGAGTCAGCTTTGAGTACAACTGAACTCCCAGGCTAAACAGATTTGGTGAAACGGACCGAACCGAAGTGGTTTTATAGCGTCAAGTATCAGATTTAATCAGATCTCACCAACACAGCCCAAGGCTTCAACAACAAACAAAAAATGTTTACATAAGATAATCGCGAGCATTTCTTTTCGCTTTTTTAATGATCGAATTCAGGTCAACCTTCTTTTTCGCTCAGTTTCGCCTGGAGTGTTCTTGAAATCGATTCCGGATGACGCGAAATGTTTCGGGTGAAATGCTTTTAATAGCCCAACCCTAATTTTCGTTCATTTAGCCTAATTCGCACTAAAATGAACGAGAGCTGACATCTCCGAGAGCAAGAAGAGAAACTCGACAAAAATGGAAGCTAAGATATTTTACGACCCGTGTCAAATAGGCTGAGTTAAAATTCCATCGCACGTTTTATCTCGAGTTGCCGTTGATGGAAATTGGGGTCAGATTGGCTGTTAGTGATTGCATCAGTTATTATCAAGAGATTGCTGACATGATTGGCCTGGTTCGAGGCACATGCTGTATGTAAATTCGGTTGCGCTCAACTAAACACAACCCACAAACTATTTTAAGTGACTCTTGAAGTTGTGATTGCTCGTGCATTTCTTACGTAAACACACACCTTTTAACGCTCAAGACGTTCAGGTCATTTGTAAAATTGTCTCATTCTCCGAAACGGACGCAGGCGCATGGAAGTTTGAATTTCGAACGCCCGAAAACTTATCGAGGAGAAAGAATGATTCAATTTTGGTTATCTTTAAGCGTGTGCTTTCTGTTGATGTGTCTCTACTTGACATTGTCCCCGGTTTGCTCTGCAAGAACGTTGTATATTGGAGGTTTGTTTCCGATGACCGGTTCTTCGTTATCCTCCGGAGCAGGTGATTCTCTTCTTCCCGTCAGTCAACTGGCAGTGAACATGATAAATAATCGTTCAGATGTTCTACCAGGCTATCGACTCGGTCTTGTATGGAATGACACAAAGGTATTTATGCCCATCTACATTCAGTGCATTCTTTATTTGTTCTGTTTATGGGGGATTGTGCATGTTGGAACTTGCTTCATTATCATGTACAAAGCAAAGAAAAGGTAAACCCCACCTGGCCGTTAAAACGTTTATAGAGTTTAGCGCTGCTAAATCGTTGCCATTTCAAACTTTTTGAGTACTTAGCCAACCAAGCCTTGACCTCCCTGTCAACTCAGTACGTAGTATTGTCAAAATAAAGGTAGGATTTTCATCCATCGGGCTGGTGGGTCTTTCTTTGTTTCTTCTAAACAATGTAAGGCGAAACGATTTTCTGCGCTCCAAGAAGTCGCAAAATCGATCTCGATCCTTTTACAATGATTTAAGCTTAGTTACATGCTGTTTTTGTTTAAAAATACCTTTGGCTGCGGATGTGTGCATGATATATAAACAAGTAATGATTCTATTCTGAAAGGAATTCGGCAAGCTAAAGCAGTTCTTTAATTAAAAAATTGTTAATAGTACTTTAGAAACTGGAGACAGAAAGGCGAAAAACTGGTCCCACCTAAACGTTTTGGCGCCAGCGTAATGATCAGAAATTACATGACCCTTGTGCGTGGATTAGTTTCCCTCCCCTGCTAGCAGAGTTTATTTGCTCAGTGCTGCAACAGCTGTGAATGTGATGATTTTCGAGAAAAAGGTCACTAGCATCGTCATCTTTTAACTAAGAAATGTTACTGGCCAAAGTTTGCGCTGGACAGAATTAAATTAACAGATTTTAAAACTATACCTGCATGTCAATATATGATTCATAATACCTGACAAACCTCTGACATATTCAGGACGTGCGTTTTTTCTGTGTTTTTCTGTTTGTTTGTTTGTTTGTTTGTTTGTTTTGTTTGCTTCTTAGTTCCGTCAGCTTTTGAGATAAAAATCACGTTTGAGCCTCAAAGTTAAAGTGGGTCATCGCTGTACTAATGCACCACTAAACAAGAAATAGACAACCGCATACGATATCGAACGGTAGCTTTAAAAAAGAATAGAATATCTCTACTCTAAAATGTTTAACCATTTTAAAGGCAAAAAACAGCGGACAAGTGGCATCGTCAATGAGTTTGGTCAGCTTGCCGCTGACTATTCAGATGAATTTCCACTGAAGTGATTTCAACTGACCTATACAAATCTGAAGCAATTTAAAAAATTAATCGCCGGCGTGTGCATTTATCGAAGTAATGATTTGGTTCTGCAGTCATGCGAATGACCTGTTTTGACTTCATTCCTCGACAACCGAAATGATTTCTTATAACGAGTCTACACAGAAAGGACTCTAATTATTTTAATTCGCCAGATTATTGTGGCTTTAGGTATTTTTTCTATTTGAATCTGGTGGAATCCATCGCGTGATGGGGAAACCATTTGTGGTTACGGAAAGGAAACAAGTATTGCTTTAAGGCGGCGGTTCTCATCATGGGCTGACACATTCAGTCGTCCCAGATTTTACAGCAAGTAAAATATTTTCTGTTGCTGTTGGTGGTGGTGGTATTTTTTTAATTTTTTGTTTTTTTTTTTTTTGTGTGTACTTCTCCCTGTTGAGCTCAGTTTCAGATATATGAACGTCACGTTTCACTGCTCAAAAGGAAGAAAATACGAATTACTATAAGAACTCGTTAGCGTGGACGTGAGTACTATCACTAATATATGTCACCAAGCTGCTTCTAACAATACTCTCGATCAATACCGTTGTAATATTGGGTCACGCGAGCGCAGGTGGATGATGCCGACTCATGCAGCAAGCCTTATTAGTTTGGGGTGGAAACCTGAGTAACAAGCAACAGTGAAAAAAATACTCCGCATAATCCGAAAACCCAGACTCCATGCACTGCTAACACAACCTAATTTGTCACAATTTTTGTCAGGGAATTAACTTCGTCGATGTTATTTTGTTTGCTCCAGTGTAATCCCGGGTATGCGGCGAACGTGCTGTTCGAGTCTCTGTACAATGGACCCCCAATGATAATGCTCCTCGGTGCGGCCTGCTCGGATTCTACTCGCACAACCGCACAGATCGGAGGGCTCTGGAACCTACTCCAGGTAAATCAGTTGATGAGTTTAATCAAAGGAGCGTAATCTAAACCTCTAAATGCTATATTTACGCAGGTTTCATATGCCTCGATTGCGTCTGACCTGTTTGCCAAAGAGAAGTACCCACTGTTGTACAGTATTGTGCCACCAAAGTCGGCACAAAACAGCGCCCGGATAGCTTTACTGAAACAGTTTCACTGGAAAAGGATTGCCACTATTCGGCAAAATGGATACGCTTTTGGGGAGGTAAGAACGGGAATTGACCGCCCTCATGACGAATATGCAGAGCACACCACGCCCAGTAAACAAGTTAAATATAATCGTGGTTATATTTCGCAGATCATGGACGCGTTTCAGGGAAATCTCCTCGCAAATGATTTCGAACTGATAGCAGCAGAAATAATCCATGAAAATCCGAAATCTCATATCAAAAGTCTCAAAGTAAGATTGCTTTTACATGTTCAAAACTAATCACGCTTTTCAGTGATTTCCTGAATAGCACAAGTGAAGTTCGTTCTTAAACCAGGTGCGTGGCTTTTCTTTTCAAACAGAAGAAAGACGCTCGGATCATTGTGGGAATGTTTCATGAAGACCAGGCTCGAAAGGTTCTTTGTGAGGTAAGTTTTGTCTCCCCACTTGGTTTACTATGGTCACGTTTTGAGCCTAGAATAAAATAAGCGATTAAGGCGTATGGTATTACATAATGTGGTATGACCCCTTTTAAGACCTTTCGTGCGTTTATTAAGGAGTTTACGCAAGGACGACGACGAGGGCCACGAGAACACAGTTAGTGTTCCTCGACCAACGCCCAGTGGTCAAAGTCCGTTTCCTTAGTAGTGCGGGGCTTTAAGACGTTTAAGATTCCTTCTTATGTGACCGTAGGCGTTCAAAGAGGGCATGTACGGAGAGCATTACATGTGGCTGTTATTAGATTGGTACGACAATAAACAATGGTGGCTGGGAAAAGATGATCAAGTTGATTGCACACAGGAGCAGATGAGCAAAGCAGTAGAGGGTTACTTTTCTATAGAGAGCGCCAGAATTGTGTCAAGTAACACACCTACCATATCTGGACTGGTGAGTCATATTCCCAGATGCAAGTCGATAATAACAGTAGCTTGCTTTATAGAACGAGTGCGGAAATCAAGAGTGGGATAAGGTTGCCCTTGCAAGAGTCACGTGATGCATGCTCGCGTCTAGCGGAATCTGCATTGGCGCACAACAAATTTTCATCTCACGAAAAGAAGTGAAGCTGATAAACGTATTTTTTGTTTTCTCTTCAATGGCAAGACCGCCAAGTTGAACGAATCTTTATTCCCTGGAAAGAGCTGTGTATGTTTACTGTATGAAGAAATAACTTCGCTAAGGGAACTTACCTTCTTTATTTCTGTCCAGACTTCAGAAAAGTTCCTTCAACTATACGACAAGCCAAATGCGAACAGGACTGACCTTTATGTTCCCTTTGCGTTTGACTCCGTGTGGGTTATTGCCTTAACTCTGAACAACTCCATTCATCAAGTTCGGACCAAGCTGAACAGGTCTTTGGAAGAATTCAGTTACAGAGATAGCGGCATGGTAGACATTTTTAGAGAGACGCTGGAGAGGCTGAACTTCCTCGGAATAACGGTATTTGTATTTCGTTTTTACGCTGATTGCCTTTATAAATCGTGAAATACACTGGGCGCCAGCGCGGGAAAGCACAGTCTCTATTGGTTGAAGTAGGTAGTGGCGGGAAACATTCTGGCCAATGGACCAAGTCATAGCCATTACAACATTACTTTACCGGAAAAGCCAGTGTGTCTTTTATGTTTCGTCGAGTGCTTTTAAGATGGCAGATGGCCATTGCTCGCTATTGTTGTGCTGCTTAAACATAAAATTCTTTTTTTCCAACAGGGAACTGTAAAATTCACAAAGTCAGGTGAAAGAATGCGGCCTGCTTGCATCAAACAATTGCAAGGTGAATAAATTTATTAACCTATTTGCTAATTTCATTGTTCAAAATTTGTTTACTGTTTGTATATTTATTTGTGTACCTTTTCTTTTAAAAGGTAGCAGTTCTCGAGTAGTGGGAATTTACTTTCCTGACAACGGTTCACTTGTATTCAGCGGAGCTAAAGTGTTATGGCAAGGTATTTTATAGTATCAACAGAAATTATACGTAGCCGGTAAGACAATTCAAGGACCTTACCGAGCAAAGACAGCCGGACCATGAACAAAAAGCCTAGTTTCAGTAAGCAACCCTTTTACACCAAACCCAATCCTTCATGATGAATCTTGACTGAGTCACAAACTCACAGTACATGCTCCATTTGCCATAAAAAACCCGCATATTGTAAAACTACTGGAATGGTTTCTTCGCGCTCGAAGCAAAAGATTCAGTTACCGGGCGCGTGTGGGCAACAGTTTCTCGACTACCTTTGCAACTAAGCCTTAACCAACGCTAATTTAGTCAAAAGCCACAACTTGAGTTAAGGGTTTGAAACTTGTTTTTTATTCATGCCGCGTATTTCTCTGAAGCTGACCGAAAGGGTGGCGAGCCCGGCACAGACTGCGGGGACGAGATTGGTCGCTCACGTTTGCGCATGTACTGGGAAAGCTCTCAGTTGCAGTGACCTTTGTACCGGATATCGGCCTAAGTAAAATAGAGCATTAGCATATCTTTACCATTATACTTTGTTTATCTTTGATTTGGATTTTTTTCAGGTGGCAATCCTCCTTCAGATGGTAAAATTACCATCTATCAGACACAATACGTCTCCACTCTGCTGTTTTGTGTCATTGTTATCTTTGCCAGTAGCGGCATTCTCCTGGCGCTATGCTTTCTCTGGTTTAACGTTAAACAACGAAATAACCGGTGAGAACTGTTACTCTTGCAAAGCATCCAAAGAAATCTCTCATTGCAGATTAAAATGCACAACATACAACAAGCGAAAAGTGTCGGAGCACAGGGTGTGTCTATTTTCTTTTCCAAAGAGGACAGAAAAGCAACTCAAAGTATACCTGATAGTTTATTTCTTTTTCGCTCAATTTTTCGTAAATAGACCATTTTACAGTTCTATGCTCAGTTACCAGGCCTTTGAATAAAAGCGAGGCTGGAGTTGACCTTGTTTTGATACAAACCTCACTTCTTTGATTATGTAAATCATGCCGTTCTTATGCTAACTAGTCCTATTTACATAAGAAAAGCAGTGAGGTTTGTATCAAAACAAGGTCAACTCCAGCCTCGCTTTTATTCAAAGGCCTGGTAACTGAGCACAGAACTGTAAATTGGTCTATTAACCAATGATACATATTCTTGTTCTTTCTTTCAGATTCATCAAATTGTCGAGTCCAAACTTGAACAACTTGGTCATCCTTGGGTGTGTATTGACTTACACGTCTGTGTACACGATCGCTATAGATGGGAATTTAGTGGATACAGAAATACTTTCAAGACTATGTGTGGTAAGGGTGCTTGCTCATTATAAATCGGCTCACTGTCGAGACTGAGAATTTGCTCAGTTTTCACTCTGAACGCCTAGTCACGGATTGGTTTACAACTAGAAATCAAAACCAAACCATGGGCTTGCTGAAGCCGTATTGTCTTACGTTATCACTTAACTATTGGAGACACGAGCTACCAAACACAAAACTTATTAGTAAACTCGAGAGATTTCTAACTCATGACACCCTTAATACTTCTCTCATTGAAGCGCATGCTCATGCCCTAATATGGGCAAGCCAAATATGGCAAACACTTCAAGCCCGTAGGCAGGTTTTTTTTGTTTTCGGGAAGGTGCGATCCAACGAGGAGAAGGACCAAACGAACGGCGGAGGCGCGAGCCTCTAGGGGGGTCCGTGGGCATGTTCCCCCGGGAAACTCTGAAAAGTGGGTTATCTGAGACTGCATGTCGTGCGTTATGAAGGCAGTATGATATGAAAACTGGCAGCCAAAAGTGAACTTAAAAGCGTGGGTATTATTCAAACTCTTGAACTTCAAAACGGATTTTTTTTGGCGCAGAGACTACTTTACGTATGCATTTTACAGTTTTAGAGATTAATGTCACTATTTAAAAAGAACAAAAATAGAAATACAGTTGAAAATCTGTGTTTTCTTATGTATTTCGTATTTACTACACAGACAGTGAATCAGAACAGAACTATACTATATATGTTTTTTATCAATTCACTTTTTTAAAATCGTTGGTCAACAAAAAAGTGGAACTCCGCAGCCTGTGGGGGGGGTGCGTGCGCACCCGTCGCACACCCCCCCCCCTTCCCTACGGGTCTGCACTACAATCACTGGCTTCATTGATGAGCATTCTGATTGGTACAGTTGACTGTGTGCGTTTTTTGCTGGCAGACAGTGCTGAATGGCAGAATGTCGCCCTACCTAACCTGACAAACTTTTTGGTTGCTTGTTCGTTTGTTTGTTTTCAGGCTCGAGGCTATCTTCTGTCTCTTGGGTACAGTTTAGCAGTTGGTGCAATGTTTTCAAAGATATGGAGAGCTTATCAGATCTTGCGTAACGTCAAACCCAAACGAAAGGTACACAAAAATAGTGGTGGCTCTAAAAGAATGAGCAGTTTTAGTTGCAAATTTTGTGGCATGAGCTGTTTTAGTTGCAGATGGTGGTCCTCAAGCGGACCACCTCGCCATATAATGAAATGTTGTTAATGACGGCAGCACCACCAAGTTGTCTTTCCTTAGGTTTTTACAGACAAGGAACTCACAGGGTTTGTAGTACTTTTGGTTCTTGTTGATGTACTCGTGATGTCACTGTGGACTGGAGTGGACAAACCTTGCATCGTTACCGTTACGTTAAATTCACAGGTCAGTGTGCGTGGGATGGTTTTCTAATTTTACATCGAAATACCATCTTGAGTTTCTTCAAATTGTATTTGACAAAAAGGAGAAGAGCTAGACGCTAAGTTGTTCAACTCGTACAATAATTTTGCCGAATCCAGGAACTAAAGTTACAGGAACGGCGTTTGCGTTAGGAAAAGCCATGAAAATTTCACTGTCGTTGTACATGTTTCGTTTATACAATGCGCTTTGACATTTCGTTGATTGATTTTCATTGACATTTAGTTGTGTAATTCAATAGCAAAAATGGGACAACTTAGGCTAGAAAAACTTTATTCACGGAGAACTGGATGTAACGTTATGTTTTGCTGAGCTGTTTCGCTCACCTGTTTCTGGCCTATCTGAACTGTTTGATCCGCGTTTACCGAAACCGATTTAACTGGATATCGTCAAAGAAGTAAGTGTTCACTGCTGAAAATTTCTCGTGCGTTTATGCAGCGATCTTAAGGTTTTCATTGAAAATGTGTTATGTTTCCTTTCAGATCGATTAAAAATTCAAGTCAATTCAATTAAAGACACAATTATACGATTGGCGTAGACCAGTTGGATTGTGAACCGTTTGCTGAATCAGTCATGAGCTCATGTTCTTTACAACACTCTGAATCTGCCCTTCATATGGTCTCGTTTTGAAGAATAGGGGAACACGTATCAAAATTAGCGCATCGCGAAAACTGAGACCCATAATTTGACAGCCTGATTCTCGTTGTCTCATTCTTGCTGCCGTCTTCGCTTTGATATTCCCATTAATCTACACACGAAGAAAGTAAAAGTAGTTCTGTTTCTGTCCCTAGATGGAGGATGAGCCACATCTGAGAACCATTTTACAACAGGAACACTGCTATTCAAAATACTCCACCACCTGGCTGTACATTCTGCTGGGATACAAGCTCCTGTTACTGCTGGTGGGCTGTTTCATTGCGTGGGTCACACGCAAGGCCAAAATCCACTCGCTCAATGACTCTCGTTGGGTGGGAATGAGTGTTTATAACGTGGTATTGTGTGTCATAATAGGAATGCCGCTGTCCTTCCTGATTGACGGTAACATGAACGCTCTTGTGGCCTGCACATCGTTCTTCCTGATTCTTCCCTCCACAGTTACGCTGTGCTTGCTCTTTGTGCCAAAGGTCAGTTACTAAAGTTAAAGTTGGCATTACGTTAAATGTTTTTACTTTTCAGTCATCCATTCGTTGTCCATCCTTGCAAATCAGTTTTTATGCACATTATTACGCAAACAGCGGCAACGTCTTTTATTCCCCAAGATCGAGTCCGTCTTCCTCAAACCTCTGATCTTTCTCAGCTGTTCCTGTGTTTCTACTGTTACTGTGTTCCCAATGTTCCTATGTCCATATACTGTTCCTATGTCGTAATCTTTGCTCTAACGATTAAATGGAAGCAGATAAATGATCAAAGATTGTAATAACCTCGCTTTATTTTGTGTCGCAGATCAACAAGCTAAGGAATAACGCAGAAGAGTTACTCCGCAAGCGATCTCTATCCACCTTAAGAGGCGCTTCAACAAATAGTGCGGGTACAAGTAATGCCTTCCTTGAATCCCATTCCGTGAATGACCCTAATGGTGTCACAAGACTCCAAAAAGAAATAGCGACGCTCAAGGACGAAATACGAGCCATCAACGTCAAATATAATGAGAACCAGACTCCGAAATTGTCAGTAAGAATACGGGACCCAGTTACGCAAAACGACCGGGAGGTGCCGACAATCTCAAATGGGGAAAGCACGCTTGATCCGCCCTCTCCAAGACCTCGCCTTGAAAAACGTTCCCTTACCTGTGACACGTCGCAAGAATTGGGCGTTAAAATAGGACGGAGACGACGTAGGTCGAATTCTTTCTGCGGGTCGTACTTGCAACGACCATCACTTGATCTTGTTTCATCGCGTTCGGAGCTTGCAGACCCTCATTTACTTCTGAAGGCAGAGAATAATGGACTGCGTAAAAGACTACTGGAGGCGAGGATTTCTGAGACTGGTAAAATGGCGAAGGTGTTGTACGAAAATGAGCGGCTAAACAAGAAAATTGCTAAACTCCAAGAGCTAAACTCCAAGAAAGCGCCGAGTGACGAGGCTGACAAGGTATCACGATTGGTGAAAGAAAACGCCGAGTTGAAGAAGCAGCTTGGAGAAGTGAGCATTTTAAATTCAGTGTGGTCTGATGTTACGCCTCCTTTACAAAGAAAGGTCAACGAAGACAGAAAGATTTCCAAGGATCTTAGAGAGGTAGGATTCGCGATTCAAAGTTTTTTAATTTGCGATAGAAAAAAGTAATCGACCATTCATAGCCAATCAAAAGGAAACAGCAAATCACAGAGAAGGGAATTCACAAATTTCTTTTTTGTGTTCCCTCCGTAGTTCCCCTCCCCTCCCCACCCCACCCACACACTCCTTTACCCCCGCAAGGCATACCAAAAGTACATACAAGCATGCTAATTTAGCTTAAGCCTTAATTTAACCTTATTTAGGCTTAATTTAACCTCAGCATAGGCTTAACCTCAGGTTAATTGGTTTGTTGAGCCAAGTATGAAAAGGCGTGGTTCAAAGCGCGGTTACCTGGTCGATTAGCTAACCTGAGGTGATGTGTGGCTGGTTGACGTTTGTCTTCCATAATCAGTTTGTACTTGTTATGCTTCAAGATACTATCCACAAAAGCCCGGAAGAAGAGGAATAAGAAAATATGCAGACCTATAAGATAACACGTCTTTTTATCTTTCTGTAGCTGCAGCATCTGTTGAATGTTGACCTTGGTGGTAGGAGACAATGGTCTTCAGCCCGTTCATCCCGGCCTCCTCCTATTGGCCGCTCACAATCATCAAGTGAGTTGCAATTAAATAGAGGCGTGTGTAGTCCTACTGACAAGAAAACGACAATCAGCCCTCTGGCAAGAAATGAAGCAAAGAGGTTCAGTTTTAATAGTGCCAGCAAGAAACAAGATTTCCGCCCAGGACAATCGGGAACAGAGATAAAATTCACGAGTTCTGATGCTGAGAAAGAGCAGAGCGAAAGGCCAGAATCACCACATACAGAGGTCAGTGAATCAGGATGCATAAGCCCTTCCACGGTTCGCAGAGACAACATCGATGGATGTGAGTCTGATGTCGGTGAAAGGATCAATGCAGGGTTTAGCGATGAAGACGAGGAACTGCAAGACCCTTTCATCGATATTCAAGAACTCACTATGAACTTTTCAAAAAAAAATGATGCACGGCAAAGCCAAATTCAAACTGATTCTGTAGATGAAATTCTGGCAACTGATCGTACACTACAAGATGATAAAGGGGAGCTTCAAAACACGATAAACAACCCGAGGATTCAAAGTTCAGAGTGTGATGAAACAGTAGCCGTACAAGAGTCACTGAGACCTACAAAGGACCCTAAAGCGGAAGACTTCAGAGAGCGTGAACCAAATGGCATCCTATTAAATGAGGGCACTCCAAAAAGGTTAGGAGCCAGTCTACTTGTTCCGACAGAGGACCCCTTAATACGTGGAATTAACGATACGAAAGAGATCCATAAACCAACTTACCAGGACCAACTTACAAACACTACTCAAAGCACTTCAAATCTAAAACCTGAGCTTATTGTTAATGCCAAAAGAGAACGTTTTCCAGGATCGCTTACTGTTACCAATTTCGATAGTGTATTTGATCAAAGTGACAATCACGGAAACCATGATAAAGAAGAAAAGAAACTGACCGCGAATAGAACGGAAGTGAACCATTCTTTTGAAGAAACGGAAGGGATCAGAAGTCAAACTCATGGGAAGGAAAGACACATGCACGAGTTATTTGCTTCAGATGGACACGACGAGGGAGCTGAACACAACGACGTTGTTCACAACACAGTCCAAAGTCCGAAAGATATACCGGCTTATAAGAAAAAAATAGACAGGAAAAAGGACAAGGCAAAGAACGAAAAGATAGAGAGAATCTTCTTTGTTTAAATCATCACTCATTTGTATAACGACAACTAACCCTCAGCTTTAGTGGTCAGTAAGCTAACTGACGTTAAATAGATATAAAATCCACTAAAGAAGGAATGAAAATGTGTTTTCATTTTCTAAGCCGGCGTGGCAAGGCAGCAAAGGATGCAAAAAAATTGGTTGAGATGATCGGAGAGGAAAGTTTGAAAATTTCGTTCTTTGCTCTCGTCCAGTACTGAAAGGAGTCCGCGTGGCTCAGTGGTTAGGGCGTCGTGTTTGTTGTCACAAAGATATACATGGCTGCACACGGCTATACGGGGCTGCACAATTGCAAGGCTACATACAGGGCTACTCAGGGCTATACATGGCTGCACGCAGCTAAACAGATCTATAAAAAGGCTGCACCAGGCTATACCGGGCTATAAACGGGTATACTGGGCTATACACAGCTATACAGGGCTATACACGGCTATACGGGGATACACACAGCTAAACATGTCTGTTTCACTTGCTGTCTACTCGTCTAGCTAGATCTTATCGTTGTCAAAGGCGAAATCTTCCAGACTTGTACAGCTAGGAAATTGTCTTTGCGCTCTTGGAGCGAAGTCTTAACGTAGAATGTCTTAAGAGAGAATTAACTAGTTTATCTTTAATCTTCAGGTAGTAGTTACGGAAATTTGAATATGAAATGCGCACGAAGAAATGCCAACTCTGTACATCCGCACTCGAGTATAGTGCTAGGTGCCAATTGAGCGCTCTAATTAAAAACTTTCGTGCCTGGACGAAACCACATCTATAAAGAGCTATGCACAGCTATACGGGGCTATATAGGGTTGTACACGGCGATAAAGGGGTACACAGTGCCATACAGTGCTATAAACATGTGTACAGCAGTCTGTACACCTATACCCAGCTATGCAGGGCTATACCGGCTCTACAGGGCTCTACAGGGCTCTACAGGGCGGGCTCTACAGAGCTCTACAGGGCTCTACAGGGCTCTACAGAGCTCTACAGGGCTCTACAGGGCTATTCCGGGCTGTATAGGGCTCTACAGGGCTTTACAGGGCGTTACAGGGCCATACAGGGCTGTACACTGCTACACTGGGCTATACACAGCTATACAGAGCTTTCCAGGGGCTGTAGACGGCTATACAGGGCTATCATGATACGCATCTCATACAGGGCTATACACGGTTAAATACAGCTTTTCGTAAATATGATCGAGGCGGAACCATCGCTTGGCGCTATTTGCGCAGCTGACAGTCATGTGGTAAGGAACTCCGGGAGTTGGTCTTGGAACCCTGCATGTGTAAGAATTTGGGAAATCTTTCGGTAAGAAACCCTCTACCTTACTTGCGGAAAGACAATCCATTTTTTGTTCCTCAATAGACCTCAAGTTTCGAAGTTTGTTACGGCAATATCGTGTCGCTCCCTCTCGCGATAAATAAAGCTGTTTACACAGGGCCGAATCCAATCCGATCCCTTGTGAACATCGACTATGCCACTTACATTGAACCCATCATCTCTCGTCGCAGGTCTCTCGTCTCTTGTCTTGTCGAGAGATTTTTCGGCCAATCACTGAGCCGTAATGAAAACGCAAAGCAAGCGTCACACGCAATTCTGTGTAAGCGAGTTTACTGATTCCATCCAATTTTTGTCTTCTGTGTTTTCCGAAGATTACAGCCACACATGAGCAGTGACTTGGAAGCAAATGTGGCCATGGAGCGTGTCTAGGATTTCTCAGAGACACCAACGGAGGTTTCGGTAGTAAAATGAACTCATATCGGTAGCAATTTATCAATTTTGGCAAATACGCATGCAGTAATTTTTGAAATTGTCTACCCCAACGCGTACCACATGAAAGAGAAAGAGTGCTACTACCCAAATATATATCGCTGGAAATCCTATATGGAGTTAACTGGAACTGAGCCTTGAGTAAGAAAGAGATCTGTCACATATGGCCTGGGGGCCGGCATTTCTGTTCCTCACTGCCTTGTCGGGCGGGGGCAGACAGGCTGTCTTGGGCAGCATAGCGGATTTTGTACCATGTGACAGTGCAAAGAGCCCATTGCTTGTTTGGCAGAGGTACCGGTTCTGGTTTTTTGTTTGTTTTATTTTTGGAATGAAGTCTGCCCATGCGTGAATGCTCTGGTGCTTCAATACGTACCACTTTAAGTCACAAACTGACCTGTTCAGCGATTCTGAGAAGCGCTGAGGTTTGAGTATTGGTCAAACTTGTACTTTATCGCTCGTTTGGCAAGGAGGAAGGGTCGTACCGTACGCGTATAAGTGATACAAAACGTAGAATGTTGGGTTGACTTCTAGAAATAGAAATAAACCGCCGCGATTTATCAGCGGACTAGCTCAGCGGACTATCATTTGACATCTACTTTACATGTAAGTCGTAATCATCTGTCGCGCGAGAAGTCCTCTCGACCAGAGAAATGAGCGGAAAAAAAAAGCAAGATCATTGGCAGTTGTGCGAATTCTGCGGAAGACTGCTGTATTGTCGTCATCTCAGTGACCACAAGGCTCTGTGTGAGGCTGGTCAACCCGTCGAATCCTTCAAACACGCGTTGATCCAAGATGGCTGCTTCCACGCCATTACCTTAGAAAGGAATAACAAAATGGTTCCAGGTCAGATTCCACACTGCCCCATGCGTTAACTGTACTGTATGTCATTGACCCATCTCATCGTTCCCAACCCTTTACTACTCCCCTGAAGATCTGGAAGAGGTGTAATTTAAAATTATAGGATATAGTTGCATGGAGTCAGGACATCGGTTTAATACTTTATGTTGGTCTGGCACAGTTAAGTATCTTGATACAGCAAGTGCCTTAGCAGTCACTTTGATCACTTAAATTGTGACAATTTTGCTTTGGTCTTTGGTCTAGAATATTTGGAAAGATTTCTGTACAGTTCCCTACATTAATTATACATGCATATTCCTACTAACCCTCTTCCCAAAAAAACAAGTGTGAATGAGTTTTGCTAGGAATATGCATGCACGATGAAGTAGGGTCCTGTACGGAAATCTTGCTGAATATTTAATGGTCAATTAACTCTCGCATGAGCATGATGCTGACTGGTGGCATTTGTTTGTTTGGTCAGATGGCAAATTGCCACTGTCTTCCAGAAATGATGTCATATTGCTTAACATCAATACCATGAGGGATTGCCATATGTCCATTGGAAAAAGGATGTCAGTGAGATCTGTGCAAACATCTAAAAAGGTTAAATGACATGTTTTGTGTGATGGATCTGTATCATCCAGAAAAGTTAGTCATTCAGTCAGTCAATCAGTCGGTTAGGTAGTCAGGCAGGCAGGTAGACAATCATTCATTCATTCATTCATCCATTCATCGGTTCATTCATTCATTCATTCATTCATTCATTCAGTCAGTCAGTCAGTCAGTCAGTCAGTCAATAAGTGAGTCAGTCAGTCTGCTGGTCAGTCCATCAGGCAGTTGGTCCATCACTCAGTCTGCCAGTCGATCAGGCAGTCAGTCAATCAGGCCATCAGCCAGGCAGTCAACCAGTTAATCAGTAAGTCAGTCAGTCAATTTATTGACCAGTAAGTCATTTAACCAGTCAGTCAGTTAAACAGTCATTCAGTCAATCACTCAGTTAGGCAGTTATTCTTTCTGTTTGTTTGTCTGTTAGTCATTGAGATTTGAGAAACATTTGATGTGTAACATTATGCAAAATTACATGGACACTGAAAATAACGTTTGGTGTAATCTTTTTAGGTTGTTTGCATAGTTTGGCCTGCTTCAGGAGTCCCTCCTGAATGTAAGTTTTAAAACAGACAACTATGTATGTCAGTGATTGTTACATTCACAGTTATTATTATCCTATAGTATCATCTTATTGGATCAAAAAATGACTTCTTTTTTTTGAGAGCTTTTTTCTTTTTTTTTTGTCAAATTGTGCAGTGCAGTGTCAGGTACCCACTGAAATAGTTATCTCAGAGGTGTCTTCACATATGCATTTCACATGATCTGAAAATTGCTGTTGCTGATATAGCATCCATAGCAACCATCATCTTTCTGTAGTTAAGGTTGACCCCCCTTAATTTTCTATTTAACATACATAGCTTCTCTCACTGTGGTAACACTTTTTGCAACCACTTACCAAATCACTGTTTTTAACTCTGTAAGTTGAAACATTATCCCAAGGATGTAATGTCTCTGAAGAGTTTCACCGTGAATAATTGAGACTATAAACCTAATGTTCTCAACATGATGCAATATATTTCTCCAGGTGCAGCTTTAACACCACTGTCTCTTCTGAATATGCAGGTAATGTCTGTTTGATGATGTATGGTTAGTGACCAATAATAAGTGAGACCATGACGGACAATTGCTTGCAATTCCAGGACAATATTAAGTTTGTGGTCTGCTGAGATTAGCAACCATTAAATAAACTTTTAACTTCCTGTCCTTTATTGGGTATACCTATCAGGTAACAGCTGGAGATGTCATCAGCATTGTTCCAATAAGAGAGCTCTGTCTACATGCCACAAGAGTGGAACTTGAGTTGTGGTGAGAATACATAATTGTGTGGTGCAAGTGTGACCTTAATTTGGCTTTTTTTGCATATCACATTTTCATTTTTGAAATGAAGAACTTCTTCTGTACTGATGTGTACATGCTCAGAAAGAATCTAAATGCTCTATTTTTCTCTCGTTGATTTAGTGATATTTAAAGTAGTTTGCAGCTATGTGGTATAAATATTTTATATGGATTTATTGTTTTTATTCTTTTATCTGTTAGTGAAACTGTTGAATTTGAAGTGAATCAGCTGTTTATTACTTATTGTCTTCGTGAACTGTGTGAGTTTTGGCTTTTCTCATACGTAACATAGAAGTTTTGATTACTCAATAAAATCAATCAAGTAGTGGTCTCCTTGCCAGCTGGGCAATGCTTGCCCATTACATGATATCCCACAAAACGGCTGGGAAAGAGACTAATCAGTTTGCTGATTATGATAAAATTATTTTTTGTAGGTAACCAATTTGTTTTTCTCATGCATAAAGTGGAGGTTCAGTTCCTTGGTAAAGCACGACAACTTCAGGTGACCTCAATAACAGGATCTGATGATTTAACTAAAACATTTACCTCAGAAGAAGATGAAGTATTATTTTATGACAGTATTCCTGCAATTGAGCTCTCAAATGATCTTGCGGCCTTAGAGCTTGGTAACTCATCAACAAACTCCATTAAGATCTGTGATAAAGATTTTGATTTTAAAAGTAAAATTAGCTACAATATTCTAACATCTGGTTTGCAACAAAGTGACAGTGAAAATAGACTCAGTGAAGGCGCAAACAAGGAGAAAATCATAGGACGGAAAAACAAAACTCATCATGATGCACAGCTTAGCTCAAAGCATCAACTTCACAACGGTTTGGACTTGCAGCATCTTCATCACAGTAGCAGCACTGCTGTGTTATTCTACATATCGCCAGAAGAAACACAGTTGATAATTAATGCACAAGGAGCAAAACAACGTAAACTTGAGTCAAATAGAAAAGTCACTTTTGAGTTGATTGGAGGGCTTGGGAAACAAGTTCAATTGGTTCGTGAAATGATAGAACTTCCCTTAAAACACCCAGAGGTCTTTACAAATTATGGTAAGTGGTTACCTTTGATTGTTTCATTCATTTGAAAAACAATGCCTGAACAAAATAATAATAATTTTAAAATTCATGAAATTGTTGTTTGCCCCTCCTTCCAGTTTGTCATTTTGAAGGCATTGTAGCATTAGCCCTTCAAACCACCCTGTGTGGCTGGTTAGTTCTGTCAAACGGAAAGCACCCTTAGTGGAGTGGTTTCAAATGCATTAACACAACCAAGGCTATGAGATTCAGTACATTGAAGTGAGCTAAACACCAGTTAATGAAAGCTGTTGTGGCATATGTCTGTGGCATGAAATTACATCTATATCTCAGGTATTCCACCACCACGTGGCATCTTGCTTCATGGCCCATCAGGAACAGGGAAAACACTAATTGCACAGGCAGTGGCAGGAGAGTCCGGTGCCCACTTTATCTGTATCAATGGTCCAGATGTGTTGAGCAGGTTCACAGACATCAGTCATTTCATTCTGATTAAATTGATTTAATTTTTAATGCCACAGGGATGTCTATCAATTATCCAGTTATGTAATGGTACATTGTCACACACTCTATTCTTTTTTATTTTGTTATACAAGCCAAGGGCCCAGGAAATAGTGTTTGTCATATCAGGGTTATTTCCTAGACCAACACTCAGGGTCTTTAAATAGCTGAGGAGAAAACTGCTGCCTTTGTAATGAGATGTGCAAATGGTTAGACTTTTTGATAAGGAGGATAAAGTATAGGTCCCGTCACACAACACTTTATCACACTAAACTGAGGGACATCAAAGAAAATTTCAAACCACAACATATACATGGTCCAATATTGGTGTGCAGTAATTGGCTGATCCTTAGCAAAACTTAGCAAAAGATTGAAGTGCTCTCAAAAATCTATCCATATCACTTGTGTGATGGGGAGAAAGGGGTATTGACACACACTTTGACCAATTTGCAATGTTATGTTGTTGTCTTGCTAGGTATTATGGGGAGACTGAGGCTCGTTTGAGGGACATATTCCATGAGGCACATGAGAAGGCTCCCAGTATAGTGTTCATAGATGAATTTGATGCATTGTGTCCCAAAAGGGATAAAGTACAAAATGAGTTTGAGAAGAGAGTTGTAGCTACTCTGCTCACTCTTATGGATGGTGCTAACACAGCTGTTAGTATGACATTCTGTGGATAGTATCATGAAGATCATGAATCATGAAGAGGGGAAGTAGTTTTTAGCAAGGGGGATTGGGCAGGAGGACCAGGGCATGGCTGAATCAGAAGGAGAGAACAGGCACATGGGATTGGGAGGTGTGAGGGAGGGAGGTGTCATCAGAAACGGAGAACAGTTGGAGCACAGAAGGAGTGGAAGGGGCAGAAGGGATGAGTGAAGATAGGCAGGGGGAAAGTGGTAGTTTCAGGAAGGCCAAGGGGAGAGCTTGGAGATCAGTAGATGAGTTATGTCACAGAAAATGTACGCAGTACATGTATAAGCACTGTGCATGAATTGAACCCATGTCCCCTAATGGCCAGTCAAGTGTGATCTGTTGGGACAACCATGGTGGCAACATTGCTGCTCTTGGTTAAGAGTGGCCTTGGCTTTGATTCTGTGTTGGGGGATGTAATTTCATTGGTTTTCCAATTATGTATCTTTGAGTGTATGGTTTTTTATTGAACCTCTTGTTAGCTAAATTGCATTTCAAACTTTTTCCACTGCAACATTTTCTTGATTTGTTCCACAGAATTTTTCCTCTGGGCATGTGCTTGTGCTGGCAGCCACAAACCGCCCTGATGCACTGGACCCAGCCCTGCGCAGACCAGGAAGACTGGACCGAGAAATTGAGATAGGGATTCCTAATGCTGGTGATCGTGAAGATATTCTGAGAACGCTTTTAAGAACTGTGCCGCATAACCTGACAAGAGAGGACTTAACAAGGTAATGAATGATGTGAGCACTGGATGGATTCATGAAGCTCTGCTGTTGCTGTTGTTGTTGTTGTTTTTGTTGTTTTTGTTGTTTTTGTTTTCATAAAGGTACAAAAACAACAAAACACAAAAGGCTGTAGAAATCGTGGTCTATTTTACGCTCTTGCAAACTCTTCTGACTCTTATTACTCCACCTCCCCTGAGGACTATGGAGGGGTTTGAGAACTATGTTAATATACCCCATGATAGAGGATTGTTATATTCAGTAAGGGAAATGCCTATTCTCTCATTGTTATTGTAAGGCTGGCGGATATGGCACATGGTTATGTGGGAGCAGATCTTGCTGCCGTGTGCAAGGAGGCAGGACTGCTGTCTTTCAAACGCTGCTTAGCGGAGCACAGGGCAGCAGCATCCATTGATGATAGTGCCAAGGAGGAAAGCTTGAAAGAGCACCTGTTGATAACTAGCGAAGACATCATGGCTGCATTCACACAAGTGCAACCCAGTGCCATGCGAGAAGTGGCCATTGACGTTCCGAAGGTGTGCAAAGCTCAGTTGTGGTCGTTTCTCTTCAAAGTAGTTTTTTAACATCTCAGTTTGGTGTATCCCCAAGTTTTAACAAGTTAAAACGTTTTTAATTCCAATTATCCCCTATTAAGAGTCAAGTTACTGGTGGCAGTTTATTCGAAGAGCGCGTGTGAGTTAAGCGGAGGTGCTCGAGACTAGCAGATTACCTTGGTGATTAGGGTTAATTTTGTTTCGAGTTCACGTGACTCAAATAAGAGTGCAAAGAGAAAGAGAGTTGAACGCGAGGTCGTGGCGTTAGTTTCGTTCAGAATTGAGGGCTTTAAGATCCGAGGCCCTTTAGTCGAGTCGTTCTCTATTGGTGAGTATTTGGGTGCTTTTGTTTTAAAGGTTCGTTGGGAAGACATTGGGGGTAACGCTGTTATTAAGCAAAAGCTAAAACAAGCAGTGGAGTGGCCACTCAAACACCCAGAGGTGAGACTGAATTACGCATATTTTACTACCTCCTATAGTCATTCGCTACCCCCCACCAAAAAAAAAACCCTCTTCCCGTATAGTGGGGATTTGACGGAACCGACATCAAAACAATGATCTATTTCTCTCGAGAGTTGTCTCAACTTGCTATTTGCCACCGCCTCTTAACTGGTTTGGACCCTTGTTTGTTTATTACAGGCCTTTGAGAGGTTGGGTATCCGCCCTCCCAAGGGAATTCTGTTGTACGGTCCACCAGGTTGCAGCAAGACCCTGGTAGCAAGAGCTCTGGCCACGGAGAGCGGGCTCAACTTCTTGGCCGTAAAGGGTCCTGAACTGTTTAGCAAATGGGTTGGTGAATCAGAGAGAGCGGTGAGACAGGTTAGCTGTGTGGTGTTAGTAGTGGATCGCGCTTTCCATAATACTCAAGAGAAGGAAAAAGGTTTTTTGAGGAAGAGAGTGTTTGCTCAACCACTGCAATCAGATGTCGACTTTAGAATGTTATCTAAAGTCAAGTAAGGGACCGATATTAAAGATTGTGATTTAACCCTTACTACAAGGGTCTATTTACGAAGAGTAAGCCTTCGATGGGATGGAATTAAATTCGAGCCCACTGAAGACAAACCCAGTTGATGTTCATGGGCACACAAAGCCAGTACTCTCAGACTGACCAATGGACCACACCCCTTCTGGTCCTCCACACCGCCTCTCTCGTGCATCTGTTTGGCAGCTTTTTCTTTTCCTATGTTATTTTAGAATTCAAAGTTAAGAAAATTTTTCGATTTATCAGGTTTTTCATAAAGCCCGTGCAGCAGCTCCCTCCATCATATTCTTCGACGAAATAGACGCCTTGGCGACGAGCCGTGGAGGTGACCGAGATGATGGCGCCTCGAACGTCTCAGACCGTGTTCTAACGCAGCTGTTGACGGAGCTAGACGGTGTGGAAACTCTGAAAGACGTCGTTATGGTCGCAGCAACGAATCGTCCTGATATGATTGACAAGGCATTACTCCGACCCGGAAGGATTGATAGAATCTTGTACGTACCTCTACCAGACAGAGGAGCAAGGAGAGAAATTTTGGACATTCATCTTTCTAAGACCCCTCTCGGGGACGATGTAGCGGTTGAAGATCTTGCTGACAGGACTGACATGTTCTCGGGCGCTGAAATATCTGCGCTATGTCGAGAAGCGGCCTTGGCGGCATTACAAGAAAATATCGAATCCAGCGAAGTTCTCAGACGACATTTTGATGCAGCATTTATTGCAGTAAAACCGAGAACTTCTGCAGAGTTGATTGAACTGTATCGAAAGTACCAAAACGAAAGTGGCATACACTCTATATGATACGATTTTACGGAGCGAATAAAGTAACCCCGTTCAATTTAAAACAGTTGAGTGCAATATGGGACCATAATCTGATTCAAATCAAAATTCACGTAGTTCGCGTTACAGCTGAAGAAGTGGGGTAGTCCGTGTACCCCGTATGTATCTGCCTGGAATGTGTGCTACAGAAGTGTGGGGTATAGGGTGTTGAGTGTAAGACCCTACTGACAACTGCGTATATGCGGTTCATATACGCAGTTGTCAGTAAGGTCTAAAAGCTAGCACTTGTTTCCGTCCCTGAAACTGACAATTATAGCCGACAGCCCTTTTGATTGGATAGAAAAGTGAAAGATTAGAGCTCCGGTTCAACGAGAATCCGTGCCGATTTGAGAACGCGGTTAGCTTTGAAGAGAAATGATAATGCTCTCCTCAGTCTAGTGGATATAGGTATTAACAAGAAGCGAATGATCCGGATTCGACGCGTGTATTTCTCTGAATGTGTCTTTCAACTTCGTGTCAAGTTTATCAAGTAACTGGAAATAAAAGGGCACTGTCAGTTTGAACGATGGAAACAAGTATTAGCGGGGTCTTACTTTTGACCGTCCACTTGGAGTTTTCTTTTTGAGCGGACCTCATCGAATATTATTGTGTATCATTTCAAAGGGATGAACACTGGAAGTATTATCCTATATTACTGTTGACTCAAGTAGATAAACGTTGCGACCTCAAATCGAGTATATTTTGCAGACTTAGCACCCGTTAAGTTTCAGTGAATCAAAGGTGTCCAGTCACTTTCCATTAATGACGTCCAGATCTCTCATGGTCAGGCGATAATCCTCGCCTGCGTGCAGCGGGATATTGTGACTCGAAACCATTTGGTACTTAATGTGTCGGAGCATCAGGGCATTTGCGCATGCACACTACTCGAGATGAAAACAACGAGAGGAGAGGAAAAAACCGGAACCTGTAGCATTTAAGCCTGAGCGTCGTACCATGGCGATAACCCCCGAGATTTCGGCCCGCGGATCGCTTATACTTGCCACCTATCCCCGATAGGCAGTGAGGGAGAGAAATGTCGGCCCCTAGACCATATATGACAGATACGGGCGATTCGACGACAAAGTTTTTTCTTTCTTCGGCCCTCGCCGTTATTACGGGTACCTTTCTACCAAAGAAACACTTAACAGGATAAGTCTGGGGGCGCGAGTGCTCACTCGTACCAGTCCATCCGCAGGTATCGTGACTGCTTACACCAAGCAGTTATCCTATTTTTCATCGAAAGGAATGTGTGATTGTTTGTCATATCGGTCCGTGAATTCCTTCTTCATTTCAGCATGAAAAGAGGCCACGACTCTCATCCAAAGCTTTACCAGTTTAGGAAATGTCGTTTGCTTCGAGATGGTCAAATAATCAGAGACGACCTATGGGTACGAGATGGAAAAATTGTTGACCCTCGAAAGGTCTTTTGGGAAGAGCAAGGCCAAGCTGACGTGCAGATTGATTGCAACAATTTGATTATCTGTCCTGGATTTATTGATGTACAAATAAATGGTAAGTTTAGGTATAATTATACAGAGGAGAAATAATTTCTATATTTACTCCCCTACCCCACCCCCATTGCACCTCCTCTCCCTTCCCCTCTCCGTGCCCTTTGTCTTTGTCCCCTCTCCTTGTCTTTTTGAGAGAACTAAAACCCGTTAAAAACGTGAATTCCAAGTCCAAGAATCAATACTGCACTGATGAACACCTCCTGAAGGAGACATGTACAGAGAGCCTTCCCCTGCGTACAGATTTTGACAAGTACATGTTGCCTCAGGGTAAGGGAGATTGACATGCCTGTCATATTGGAGGATCAAGAGAACCCTGAATTTAACATTCAGTAGGTGCATTTGACTGTAGCTTCCATGAAAATGACAAATTCCCCTGAATATGTGAAGACTTGATTGTGTGGTATTTGTACTTACTCTGAAGGTGGATTTGGAGTGGACTTCTCGTCTGACATTGACTCTTTAGAGGAAGGTTTGGTGACAGTTGCCAGGGGCTTATTACAACATGGCGTGACTTCGTTTTGCCCAACTATTGTCACATCGTCACAGGAAAGTTACTATGAGGTAAATATTATGAATGAAATTGGGAAATGAAATGATAAAGTAAGATGTCTTTATTTATACTAGGAAATTATGTTCTCTTTTCTTCCAGATATTGAAAAAGATAAAAAGAACTCCAGGAGGAGTCAGTGGAGCCGAAATTTTAGGTTTAAGACCTAACTTAATCCGTTTAGTCATACTTCCTTCCCTTAATGAATTTTCTTTGGGACAATTTTCCCCCTTTCTCCATAATTTCATTGAGACTCAACTATAACTGTGAGGCTACAAAAAATATCCTGATTCCAACCGAAAAGAATCAGGATATTTTTGGTAGCCTCACAGTCATAGTTGAGTCTCGATAACTTGAATCCTTCAGTCTTACTGTAATTAATTTTGGTTCATGCCCAGCATGAGATTGAGTTACCAGGGGTTGAACTGTAATGACTGCCGTTTACTGATGTTTATTCACAGGTGCTCACTTAGAAGGACCCTTTATCAACCCTGACATGAAAGGAGCTCATAATGCACATCTCATGCGACAAATCAGCTCAAAGGGAGTTCAAGACTTGGTAGAGTTCTATGGTTCATTAGATCATGTCAGCATTATAACTCTTGCTCCAGAACTGGCTGGAGAAAACATGGAAGCAATTAAACAGTTGGTGGATAGAAACATTGTGGTATCAATAGGTAAATGTTGTGGTGTTATTGATCAGTACTGTTTGGTATTTTATGCTTTAGTGAGACATCTAGACAAGATGGAGTAATCCAGTCGTCAGGTTCATGAAATATATGTTGCCAGTGAATTGAAGGTTGTCTGCTAAATGTGTTGCAAATTAGACAAAACCTACATTTCAAGGCCTTAGCTTTCACGCACCAAGGCCTTAATGATATTGATATAATTTGCAGTGTTTGCACCATTGATTCATGGGAGCTGTATGGTAGGGGATTTCCCTGTGAAGACCAATAATTTTTAACTAATAATTTTTGGGTTCTAAAGGTCACTCAACAGCAAATGAAGAAATAGCAGAGAAAGCTGCAATGAATGGTGCCACGTTCATCACACATTTATTCAATGCCATGTTACCAGTAAGTCCTTATAAGTGAACATTCAAAATTAGTTTTGGGGTGATTTCCCTTTGCTCAAAAGTGGTGTAATGTTTCTGTTAGAGAGTTGCTTTTATTAAATTTTCCTTTTTTTCCTCTGCCACTGAGACCGAACTTTAATTGATTTGATACTCAGAGGCTCTGATGTTTGTTTCATGTGCAGTTTCATCACAGAGTTCCTGGCATTGTTAGTCTCCTTACAAGTTATGATATTCCTAAACCCATGTTCTATGGTTTGATTTGTGATGGCATCCATACACATCCAACAGCTACTAGAATAGCACATAGGTCACATCCTGATGGTATGTAAGTCACTTTCAATTACTGTATTGTCAGCTTCATCCTAGGAATTGTTACTTTTTTACTTCTAGAGAACCTAAGTAGGCCTTTTTCTATTGTAATCTTTTCCCAAAGTAGATCATGTGGCGACACTCAGGGAAATTTGATCTTTTGTCTCGTTCATTGGAGTGAGTGGATTCAAACTAAAATGTGTCCAGTTTTAAAAAAGGTACTGTCACTCTTGAGTATTTTCACATGATCTTCATTTGGAAAGCAAAGTAAGTGAAAAAGGTCTATTAGTTGTTGCAATAAATCACCCTATGGTACTTTCCCCACCACTTGAAGGTTTTGGCTTGCACCCCAGCCCTGCTCGAAACATCATACCATTTTTTAAGGACCTTTTCTTTTTAAACCTCCCTCTAGCTCAAATAGTTTATGACCCTTAACCCTTTCAGCCCCAAGGGGTGCCCCAGTGACGAGTAAAATCATCTGGTGTTAGACAGAGTAAAATCTGTAAGTGGCACTACTGGGAGTTAAAGGGTTAATGGAGACATAGTTTCTGATCAGACGGAGAGGTGGTTAACCCTTTCAGCCCCAAGGGGTGCCCCAGTGACGAGTAAAATCGTCTGGCGTTAGACAGAGTAAAATCTGTAAGTGGCACTACTGGGAGTTAAAGGGTTAATGGATATTATAGATCTTTTCTGAAAATACACAATCATTTCTGTCATTTTGGTTCCAAGCAGGCCTTGTTTTAGTAACAGATGCCATTGCTGCCCTTGGCCTCCCTCCAGGGTTACATAAGCTTGGTCCAATGCAGGTTGAGATTGATCATGAAAAGGCTAAGCTCAAAGGAACAAATACACTGGCTGGAAGGTAGGTTATGCAATGTGAAGTAAATATCAGTGCTTTGAGTGAATGGGCAAAGGGGTTCTATAAAACAGCAATTTAAATTTTGGGGTATTGGTACTGGTTTGTTTATTCATTTATTTATTTATTTATTTTAACTGTACAATCAGCAAGTTTGATGATGGTTTAGTCAACAGGACAAATAGTCCCATGTAAAGACTAGCCCGACAAAATAGAGAACATTCAAAATCAATAAGGAAAACTAATTGAAAAAATATCTTGGGAACAGCATGTAGGATCGATGGCACTTCAGGCAATGTGCTTTTCCATGTTCGCATTCTGTTCACATCAAAAGTTTAGTTTAGTTTAGAAAAG
This sequence comes from Astreopora myriophthalma, assembly GCA_014634185.1. Taxonomy (NCBI): domain Eukaryota; kingdom Metazoa; phylum Cnidaria; class Anthozoa; order Scleractinia; family Acroporidae; genus Astreopora; species Astreopora myriophthalma. Next base: position 37,489 of record BLFK01000391.1, on the reverse strand, counting down.
TAATGGGAATTCAATACAGCACAGTTGGCATTAAAAGGGACATATAGAGGAACTGTTTAGAACTGAAAGCAGGAGACTGGTATTCCAAAGAAAAACAAGGTTAAAAAGAGAAGTCCTGAAAAGGGAGTGTTGACAAAAAATAGGCGGAAGATTAGTAGAAATTAGTAGAAGTAGAGTAGCTTGAACAAGTGTGACCCATGCACTAAGGAGTGGTGCTTCAATCACTCAGTGTTGACAAAACATTGTCTGAGTATAACCATACTTTAAGAAATCTAGTTTTGTATGGTATTAATTCAAATATTAATGACTGTTATTTTAGTGTCAATAACACTTTCATGTGGTATGCAATTCTTTTTTGACAGCATTGCTTCCATGGATATCTGCATTCAAAGATTTAAGAAAATGTCAGGTAGGTAATTTGTTATTTGATGGAGCTTAGAGAATAAGTAGCAATTAATGAAACCTATCTTGTTTCAGGTTGCACAATAGTCGAGGCACTTGAAGGAGCAACTCTGCACCCAGCACAGCTGTTACAAATTGAACAGAAAAAAGGCACATTGAACTATGACTCAGATGCAGATTTAGTGTTTCTGGATGATGACCTCAGCATTCATGCTACATTTATAGCAGGCGAACCAGTGTGGCTCAAGAAGGGTGGACTGGTAACTGGCATCATGCATCTAAAATACCACATGCTTGACAAAAAAGCAAAGAAGCACTGTTAGCAGGAACATAGCTGTGACACTTCTTAGCTTACTTTTACAAGTGACTTCCAGCCAAACAATCACAATTGTACATGGAAAGATGTTTTTTAGAGTAATCCCCATTGTTGCCAGAGGTACAATTGAGTACAGTGCAAATCCCAAAGAACTTTGCCATAAATGTACTGACCAAGAAACTGTAAGGTACAAAGGGTAATAAGTTATTTTACATGTCGTTAAATACTTCACCATCATTATCCCGTAATACAATGTGAATTTCCTTTGTGCCATCAACCCTTTCAAAGATAATTAGTCAACCCAGGCAACGAAAATTTGTAACTAAAATTAGGTTGACCATGATATTTTGTATTTAAAGAAAATGCAAAGCAAGTTATTTGAATAAACTATTCCAAACATATTGGAAGATAGAAAACTAGTGAAGGGCTCCAGGCAAAAACGTGCTATCTGACTTTTGCATGATTTTTTGGTCATTTCTCAAAATCGTGGCCACTTTGCACTAAAATTAAGGGGTGAAAAATTGGGACAATCCGATGAAAACTAGCCAATTTTTTTTACCTGTATTTTCATATTTTCTGGTTCTTATGCCCCCAACCCCCCCTCCCAGAAAAAAAAACTTTCCCTCCATTTTGTTCACATCACTTAGGATGGGTAATTCCATAACTTAATTTCAGTGTATTGTGCAAAATCTGGATGCAATTTTGCAAAATGACCAAGCGCACTAAAAGTGTCAGGACATTTTTGCTCTGAGCCCTTCAAATAAATTATGCTGAATAGTTTACCAGAGATAAAAAGTATTTTAAATGACATTTTTGTAATATTTGAATTGAAAAAAAACAAACAAACAAAACAACTTTCTTTGACATAACCTTGTATGAGACATTTCCTTGAAAATGCAAGGGTTTCACTTTGATAGCAGAGTGTAATTTTCTTCTCAACCCTTTCTATAACCCACAAGCAGAAATCAACTCCTTGCAGACCCACTGCCAAAATATCAAGGTTTTGAATAAAATTAAGGATTTTCATTCAGACTCTGACTTTTTTCTATGACTATCAAAGAACAAAAGCAATTTCAAAATGACACTTTATTTTTCACACTTGACACGATGTTATCGTACATGTAACAGCTGCTTTGCAATCTCAACTTCACTTTCTCAAAGAGGAGCATACATAAAATCAATAGATTTTGGTACTTAAAACTATAGTATGAATTCAACCGACTTCCAAGAGTGGCAACATCTTTCACACTGAGTCTATAACAAGCCGAAAAAATCACTGATATTCAACTACAGTGTGTCTTGTTACCTTTTAAAGGTGCAAATTTAGAAGAACACACATCTCAGTGAACATTAACCCTTTAACTTCCAACAGTGACTACTTTATAGATTTTGCTGTGGCTATTGTACATGTAAGAGCAGACAATATTATTTTACTTGTCACTGGTGGACCTCTCGAGCATTAAAGGGTTGAGGAAAGAAATAATTCAGACCACTGGTAAGTTGCTCACCATTTCATATTGGATAACACATCTTACAAGATAAAAATTTTACAAAGATGAATAATGTAGTAACTGGCACACGTGTAGAAAAAGCCCAGGAAACTTCGTGCTGTAAAGATTCTGGCAACTTGACACCATTGCTGTTGCCCCTTAGTTCATCTTCAAGAGATTCAATACTCGTGTACAGCTGTAAGTGGTGGCTGCAGCCAATAAAATCTACCCTTGAGAAGTTATTCATCAAAACCAAGACCAAGATTCTTCTCTTGCTTTGATTAAGTACTTCTCCACCTTTGAAAGATAACATAAAGGAAGAAATATCACCACAGCTCGAGAGAAAAAGTAAAGAAATGGGAGGCTTGAAACCAAACAGTTCTGGCACTATATGTAATCAGCATTTATTTATTTGGGGGTTGATTTGTTTGATAGCATCTCCTTGTGAAATTGACCCCAGCATCCTCCAGAGGTCATAAAATGAATGAGGGCACTCCAGTTAAAGAAAAAAAC